>JAPYYJ010001888.1:0-13571 GCA_028533885.1 Nasua narica | reverse complement strand
TGGACAGCACCCCCCCTCAGTACCTTCAACCTTTCTCTCTCCACGAATTGTTCCACATCACCAGTGTTTAACACACTCAAGTCTCCATATTAAATACTAAAATGAAAGTGTCCCCCACCCTCCCATCTTCCTCTAGCAACTGCTTTATCTTTAGCCTTCCTTTCACTCAACATTCTTCTTAAAAAAGCTGTCTACACTCACTATCTCCCACTTCCTTCTTTCCTAGTCATTCCTCAACTGGCCCCATCTGGTTCGTCGCCCGCCCCCCCCCCCCCAACACTCAACAGTAAGTGTTTATGTCAAGGTCACCGACAACATCCTCACTGCAAAATCCAATGGGAATTTTTTCGGTTTTTATCTTATTTGACCCCCCTTATAACATTTGACACTGTGACCATTCACTCCTTTTGGAAATACTTTCTTTCCTTGAATTTTTAAAAGTGCTCTGTCCTAGTTTTTCTTGCCCATCTGGCCGATCCCTGTGAGCCTATTTGAAAGGATCCTCCTGCACAAATGCCTGCACGTTGATATGAAATGCGCAGAGATGGTCGTCTCCTCAGTCCTTCTCTCCTCAGCAGCCCGGGTGTCCTGAAGTTGCACAGAGCCCCCTGAACCTGCCTCTCGCCCCACAGTCCTCTTCTGTGAGTGGCACCACCGTCCGCCCACGGTCCAAGCCAGAACGATCCCTCATGTTCTTCCCTCCCTTGTTGCTCAAATCCAGTTAGTCATTAAGCCCTGGAAATTCCATCCCCTAAAGGTCCATGATGTGCCCATTCCGCTTAGTCCTGCTAATCTTATCCCAGGTTAGGCCTCTCCTGGCATCCGATTCCAAACTCCTCTCCCCCAGCTGACCCGCTCTCTCTCCTGCAGCTCAAGGGAACTTCTTCTACTTGCTCCCAAACTACCAACCTCTCTTTCACCTCTGGGTTTTCCTGTGCGCTCTCTCCTCTGGCCAGAATTTATTCCCCCAAGGCTAAGTATCGCTACTAGGACTCTTTGATTCTCAGTTGAAGTGGCCACTGTCTTGATAACGCGGAGACCGGGCTGGGTGCTCCTACTGTGTGTTTCCACAACATTCTACACCCCTTGCCATCACTGCGTTTTCTTTTGCTCCAGGGGGACACATTTGATCTCTAGTGACCCACCTCTCCGAACAGATTGCTCAATTAGATTGTAATGCCAGGATTTTAATTTTATTTAAAATTACACAGCAATTCTTTTTCAAGCAGCACTGGCATTTGTCAAAGATTGTGGGTTAAATTCCTGGAATATTAAACATCCCCATTTAGTTTGAAGGGCCATTTACCCTACAGTGAAATGCCGTAGTAAACAATCATTTTGGCAGTCACTAAAAATATTATTGGGATGGATATATCCTACCTTTAAAAGCAAGGTGTGATCCTCTGTCATCCCCGAAGTATATAAATTGGTTATTGCCTATTGCAATAAAAATTCAATTCCAAGAAAGAAATAAACAAAGTATATATGTATATATGAACCACTAGCCAAATCTGTATGGATTGCCCATGACGACGAAGAGGGTGCAAAATGCTTTCAAGAGCTGTGACATGACATCAAAGTATAAAATCTAAACAAAATCTACTCGATTCAATTAATTTAATCATCAGAGAAACAGAGGCCAACAAGACTAAAACAATTTAAAAATAAGACCCTTATGCAACAGTGTTACAAATAAATTCAGAATTAACAATGTGAGATTATTGAAACATCCGGATTATCGCCAGGATTTACTGCAATTAGTTTTCTCTACTTAATATGCATGTGCTTCAGATTATAAAACCAAAAAGTTCATTTGTATGATGAAGCAAAACATAGACTGACAAACTTTTCACAGTTTTCCAACAATCTAACTGCCAACAGAATATAACTTAATATGCAAAATTCAGTCCAGATAAATTTTAGAGTGACCTACCAATTCTTTGATTCTAAGGAGAAAATAATTTTTTTATGTTATACAAGCTATGTCCAGAAAATACAAGACCAAATAACCATACTGTCATATTTATTCCTAAAAGCAAAATATAGGAGCGCCTGGGTGGTTCAGTCATTAAGCGTCTGCCTTCCGCTGAGGTCATGACCCCGGGGTCCTGGGATCAAGCCCCAAATCAGGCTCCCTGCTCAGCGGGAAGCCTGCTGCTCCCTCTCCCACTCCCCCTGCTTGTGTTCCCTCTCTCACTGTCTCTCTCTCTGTCAAATAAAAGCAAAATATATTTCAGTACAGTAACGTAACTTTCCAAAGGAAAAGGCTCTCTATATGTATACCAACATAGACAACACCCAAGAATAAAGATAAAGGCCAAAAGTTCAAGAAAAAATATCAATTTTCTCTTTTACCTATGATGTTTTGATCATTAAGATCATTTGATCTTAAAATACAAGTACCAATTGTATTTGGCTTGGGAATAGGATTTGGGGTAAAATGCCTGGCAAAAACTGTTATCAATATAACCCTTCAAGTTTCATGTTCATCTGCTTAAGGATTTCAGATCTTTCCCTAAAACCATTATACTGTTCACAGCTAGGACTTCATGTGCCTCTGCATACTTTGATCTCTACTATTAAATTTTAAGCTCCCTGAATGCAGGCTCTGAGTTGTTATATGCAGCGCTGATCTCCTGTTAAACCCTGCACTACATTGAGATTCACAAAATAAATGATGTTTATTTCATTTGAAGTATCTAAAAGGAAAACCAATGAATAAGTCCTGCATCACATATCGTGGCCTTAGCTCTTCGAATCTGCACCGGTCACCCTGAGTGCCTGACTGCCTCCCAGCAATTCCCTGCTGCCCATACCTGTGTGACGTCCTTCCTCTGGTTAGACTCCACTCCTCTGGCCACAGGATCTACACACAAACCAAGCTTGGCCAATCCAAAGGGCCTTCTGGACCTTAGAAGAAATCGATTCTGGGAGAGAGGAGCCCTTTTCCTTCATGATCTCGGAACAGTTTGGCTACAAACCTTGGAACTGTCAGGGGCTTCTTCTCCAGCTTCCCAAAGAAAGCGGTCTTCCTAGTCAACACACTGAAAGCAGAGGGGAGAAATTGAGAGTCCAGGTGAGCCCACACCCCTAAACTTTGCAGCACCTTTACTCTTGTCATGATTAGGTTATAAGAGCCCATAAATACCCTTGATTTACTTTCACTAGCTCATGTAAGGCTTCCATCACCAGAAGCCAGAGTTCTAACTAGAGCAGACACAGATTTGTATTACTGCAGGGATTCTTGGAATTTACGGCGTCCAAAATCCTCACATTAAGTATTAGGAAGATGGATTAGTTAGAGAGGTTAAGTACCTTGCCTGATCACAACGAATTTGTAAGGATGGAGGAAACTGTGGCATTCTCCAGGTCGGCTCACTCTCACACCAGCCTTCCAGCTAGGGTGCAGGGAGGTGGCCTAAGTTCCTGGCAAGCAGACATCGAGCCAGGATTTGGATGAGAACTGAGCATGCTCAGTTTGTCTCTTGGGGGGGAGCACGGTGGTATGGCCAAGCAGTTCCTCAGACACAACGAAGGTAGACTCTCTGGTATATAGGGTCCTGCCTGGTACACTCCTGGCTCCCTAGAATCACTGTTTTCCTTTCTAACTGAAGTACAGTTGACATATTATATTAAATTAGTTTCAAGCATACAACAGTGATTCAACAGTTCCATACATTATGAAATGCTCACCACGATAAGCATATTTGAATACTATCGATTATATTCCTTCCCTATGCTGTACTTTTCATCCTTGTAACTTCCTTATTCTATAACTGGTAAATTGGTACCTCTTAATCCCCTTTGCCCATGTCACTCATCCCCCACCCCTTCCCCTTTGGCAACCACCAGTTTGTTCTCTATATTTATAAGTTTGTTTCTCTTTTGTTGTTGTTGTTTGTTTATTTGCTTGTTTTTTAGATTCCACATATAAGTGAAATCATATGGTATTTGTCTTGGTCTGGCTTATTTCACTTAGCGTAATACCGTCTAGGTCCACCATGTTGTCCCGGATGGCAAGATTCCATTCTTTTTTAAGGCTGAGTAATATTCTATTGTGAATATATACTGCCTCTTTTTTAACCTTTCATCAATCACTTGGAACCACTGTCTTTTGCTTGACTGTTCTGTTTTCTTTGTCTGTTTCTGTCCGAGTGAGATCCAAAACTGGTTCTATGGCTCCCCCAAGATTCTGGGAGCTACTAAGAATCTTCGATAAATCTCTTTCTGCTCAAACAAGCTAGAATTCTGTTTGAAACCCAGAACCTTGAGCTAAACACAATCTGGTACCCAGACATGGAGTGCTGCAACCTCACATGTAGAACCGGATTGCTGGAGATGGACTCTGAGCTGCGAAGGCAGAGAGCCGGGAACTCTTCGTATGTGTGATATAAAATGTCATGATGTCCCATAATGTGGCTTGGAAAGTACACTACACTAACGTGCTACTTTCCATTAGAAGAGTAAAAAAAAAAAATTGGCATAAAAGGAAAACACTTAATAGCAGTCCCCAGTATTCCTAAACTTCCTCCCAAATTTAGTGCCATTCTGACATGGTTTTTGGCTGCCCCAGAAACTATTAAAAAAAAAAAAAAAAGTGTGCTAAACACAGGGGATTTTATTTTTCTCACACTTGAAGATTAATAAACACTGAAGAGCGAGTCAGTCCTTGCGGCTTATATATTCAAAATCGGAATCCCAAATCATCAATTAAGGTAAAATGATGAGCATAGGCTAAGAAAAGAGGGGAGGAGGTCCCATACCATAGAAATATCTCGTTGAGATCACTTAGTATTTTGCTCACATCTATTGCTTTGCAGCTTAAAATATCCTATTTTTTTCTCCCTGTGCCCTTTCGTTCCAGCCCTTTTCTCCCTCCGTCACTCTCTTATAACCCTATGACTCTGTGGGCTATTTGGGCAGGCAATATTCATTATTCTTCTCAGAGAAGAGAAGGGACTGGCTTTGAAAAGTTGTGTAAGGTCTTCAACATTAAAAATCAAGTAACAAGACTCAGTATTAATCACAAGTTGAAGCAGATCTAGGTTTCCTGAGGCCTGAAGTTATTACAATTTGCAGAAACTTTGTTAAGAAAAATCATAAACATCAAAAATACAAAATCAGTTAGGAAAGTGAATGAGAGAAAACAAATTGCAACAATTATAAATTTTATAAAGGTGATAAATACCATGACTATCACAGAATCCAGCAAAAAAGCATAACATTTTAATTAATAAACTGCCCAACATCCTTCTCCAATATCCTACCTCTCTATGCTGCATATTCTCATCTCTTCAAATGCAAATAATTTTTAAAATACACTTTTATAGAGATAGTAAGATTTTTCAGTCAGTTCTTCAGCACAGCAGGTTGAATGTATTCTTTGTCATGGACAGTTTTGAAAAATGTTTTTAGCTTCATCACTCACTTATTGCATGTAAGCTTAAGTTAGGAAAGAAGTTTCTGCCATACATGAGCCATAAGATTTCAGGGCATTTCAATTTTCTTGGGCAAGTTAATCTTACCTACTTTACAACAACCATCCATCAGTTTGTCATTTATGATTAACTGTAGTTGCGTAAGTTTTATGCTATTTTGTGGATGTCAGTATTTGTTGTCAAATCATCAAGGAAGTTAAATTTTTCTCCAAGGTGTTCATATAATTTATTACTCTTCATTAATGGGGTTCAATTTATCCTTTTCTATTTGAAATTTATCTCTCTTGATGAATTACTGCCTTTGATGTGGTCTGAAAATGTTACAATTTACTTCCTGATAGAAAAGTATCTATTGATCTCATGTAGAAATATACAAAAAATAATTTTACTTCGGGATGTTACTATAATTTGATATGCTTCATTATCGACTATATTCCTGATAGGGGAGAACTTCTAGTTTTGACTGGATGCCAAGGAGAACTGAAACGTCTGCTTACATGCCTAATGAATTTTGTGTTTAAAAAATTGTTACACACCTAGGGATTGGACGAATTTTCTACATATGGATTGGCTTCTGACTGCACACGTTTCAAATTTTTTTTTTAAGATTCTATTTATTTATTTGACACAGTGAGAGAGGGAACATAAGCAGGGGGAGTGGGAGAGGGAGAAACAGGCTTCCCGCCAAGCAGGGAGCCCAAAGCGGGGCTCAATCCCAGGACCCTGGGATCATGACCTGAGCTGAAAGAGGACACACCATCCACGTGCCCCTGACTGTACATCTTTTAAACGTGTTTCTTCTTCACTACCCAGACTTCGGTTGCTCTGGACTAAAAATTGTTCATATGGCAACCAAACTTCCGGCCCCACCTTCAATATCAATATCATGAAATTAGGTGAGCTGTGTGGCTGAGGTAAAGATATTCCTGTGAGGGCCCAGCCTCCAGCAAGAAGGCTGACAGTAACACACACAGAACAGCCTGGGGTGCACATAAGTACATCTGGAAAATGCTGGCAAAAGGGTAAAGGCGGAAAGAGATAACAGTCTTGCAGAAAAAATATCTTATTCTTACCAAACTTACAAAAATATCTGACTATGTGAGCACAATGGTAGCGCCGTGGAAGGGGCCCAGGTAAGTGAGGGGCCCTGGAGGTGAAGCTTCATGAGCTTTATGGTGAATACGCCTCTGCTATTTTCACAACGTGTTTCTCATTTTAATTTATATCCAGCTTTATTGAAAGAGAACTGACACATAACATTGTGTAAGTTTAAGGTGAGTAATAGGATGATTTCATGTTCATATATATTGTGAAGTGTTTACCACAATAAGGTTAGTTAGCATATCGTTCACCTCACATAATTACCATTTTGTTGGTACAGTGAGAAAATTAAAGCTCTACTTTCATAGCAACCTTGGAGTATACAATACAGTATTGTTAGCTATTGTTGCCATGTCGTACATTAGCTCCCTGGAGCTTATTCATACCATAACTGAAAGTTTGTACCTTTTGACCAACTGCATTGCAGCCCCTGACAATCATCCTATTCTCTGTTTCTAGGAGTTCACTGTTCTTGGATTTCACATATAAGTCTTCGTCTTTCTCAATCTGAATTATTTCACTTAGTATAATACCCTCAAGGTCCATTCATGGTGTTGCAAGTGGCAGGATTTCCTTCTTTTTTATGGTGGAGTAATACTCCATTGTGTATATACACCGCATTTTCTTTATCCATCAATATGTCAATGGACACTCAGACTGTTTCCATGTCAAGGCTATTGTAGATAACACTGCAGTGAACATGGAGGGAGTGTCGATAGCTCTTTGAGATAGGGATTTTATTTTGGAATATAGCCTTGTAAGTCGGATTACTAGATCAGGGGTAGTTCTAGTTTTAGTTATTTGAGGAGCATCCATATTGCTTTCCAGAGTGGCTGCACCAACTTACATTCCCACCAACAGGGCACAAGAGTTCCCTTTTCTCTGTATCATTTGTTATCGCCTGTCATTTTGATAATACCCATTTTAACAGGTGTGAGGTAATATCTCATTGTGGTTTTGATTTGCATTTCCCTGATGTTAGCGATGTTGAGCATCTTTTTCATGTATTTATCGGCTATTTACATGTCATCTTTGGAAAAATGTCTATTCAAGTCCTCTGCCCATTTTTTAATTGGATTGTTTGGGTTTTCTTTTCTATTGAGTTCCAGAAAGTTCCTTATATATTTGGAATATTATCCCCTCATCAGATTGATGGCTTGCAAATATGTTCCCCTGTTCCACAGGTTGCCTTCTCATTTTGCCTTGATCATTTCTTTGCTGTGCAGAAACTTTTTAGTTTAATGTAGTCCCACTTAATGATTTTGGCTTTGTTTTAATTTTAAAATATATGTCTTGCATAGTCAAAATTGAATTCTCCCTCCATTTTTAAATGTTGGTAGAGAAAGAGCAAAGAAATGGAAATAGAACAGAACTTTTCCTCATGACACAAACATTTCTATAGTTTTACTTCTCTTCCTGGGAACCAAAGGAGGGTTCTTATCTTCTCTCCTTTTACCCACTTCACCTCTCTCAGCCTCAGTTTCTCCCAGTGTGAAATGTAGAAATTCAAAGCCTTTCAAATGTTATGTCTCGATGAATGAATGAGCTCATTGGGTTATCAGAACTGAAGCCTCTAGAGGTCTTCCTGTGATCATGGCAGGTCCGTTTCATTTGTAGAGGAAAGCAAAATCAATGTAGGAAAGAAATCCTGTGTGCCTGGGAGGTGGCATGGCACAGCCTACCTTGAAATCTGTTCAGAGGGCACTAAGAAAGCAGAGACTGTTCTGGAGAAATGGGATCCTAATGTGGGAGTAATGGAACACAGGATGGGCATGATGACATGGGCAGAGTAAACCCAAAATAAACTTTACCAGGTTGCTTTGTTTGGAACTATTCCCTAAATCCATCATGTGCCATACACATAATGGGCAAACATATATAGCCATACTTAATGTCAAGATGTTTTAAAATTTTGATAAACTTGAAATAAATATTATAAGAGCATATATACAACAAATGTTTAAAGGTATTCAAACCCTGAAAGGCAAAAGGGCTATAAACACAGCATGACCCTGGGCACACACTGCCAAGTTCAGAAGGGCCAACTAATGAATATTATAATTGATGATAGTGATAAGAAAGTAAGGGATTTTTATAGCTATAACTGTAAAAATATGCCTATTTGCCCATTTTAGTCCCTGCTTGTACAATTTCTCCTAAAAAAATTTCCACTGCCGCCTTCTGTTTATGATGTACTGACCGTCAAAGGACTATTTCTCAAGGATCCCTATTAGTAAAGAGTAGAAATTAACAAATACATACCTCAAAATACAACACAAGCCTGTATTTGGATACCATGAAAGAAGATATTTTTCTGGACCATGTAATTATCTTTGATTTGTATGATCACTATAAAGAGCTTATCATTAGAGGTTTTCCCAATTATGCCATGCATGGTAACAAAAATAAACACCTTATAAAGTGATAACACTCTTAGTCCTTCGTAAATTAATAATTATAAATTTTATCTGAGGAATACAACTTGATACATGGTAATGATAGCCTGAAAGAATCACTAAAATTGTTTTTGTAAAATCCCTTTGTTTTTTTCCATTTTCCCTCTCTTCTATTTAACTTGTGTCTATTATTTTCTTCATATGACAGATGATTTTAAATGATATGTACATCATGGTGATAGCTCAATTTCTCTTCAAGAATATCTACATCATATATGATCTGTAGCTATTGGATAGCTTATTATTGAATGAGTCATTTATCCTAGTTTGAAACAGAATTAAAGTGCCTAAGTATGCAATTAACAATGTCTTGTTGAGAATTTTAAGGATTCAGCAATCACTTTCTTTGAAAAGTGTAGTCCTTTGGAAGGTCACTAGAAAGGAGTGGAAGTTTAAGGTCTAGTTCTGCCTGTTATTTATTCTAAAAGGCCTGTTTTACCTTCATTAAGTCAGTTCATTTCCCCATAACTTAATTTTCCTTTTTAGTAAAATGCAGATCATATCAGCTTCTTAACGGCTTCATAGAGCTACTCTGATGAAACAATATGGCATCAGATGTGAAATATTTTAAGGACAAATACAAGACATAATTATCTTAATGACCAATAATTAAAGTAAACTTCTACTTTTCCCATTATGTTTACTGTCAATTTCTCAGTCAGTCTAAAGCCAGCTTAATGAATCTATTTGACAATTTAATTATGTGACTACATTGAGCTTCATGGAAACACCATGAAAAACAGATATGGGTACTGTTTTCAAGCACCTTTTAATACAAAGCACCTTCCAAACCACAGACTAACAGTTGATTTTCAGATGGTAGTTCCACTTGTGGCAAGCATAGCAATACGTATAGAGGAGCTGAATCACTCTATTGTACTCCAGAAACTAATGTAACATTATATGCCAACTATACTCAAATTAAAAAAAAATTAATAAACTTAATTTAAAAAACTTTAAGTTGGCTTTCACAATAACCTTTTGTTTTAAGTTCTATATTCACCAATTCTAATTCAGTGAATTAAAAAAGGCAATTAAACCCTACCCCACCAATAGAGTACATATTTCTCTGTAGAGTGAAATATCTACACTTGGACACCTGGTTCCTGTTTCTGGGTTCTAGCAAGCATTTAAATTTCTCATATATTTCTAAATAACCACTAAGTTTAAATCTTCACCTTCCCGCACACTAGTCTACAAAATAAAACACAGGAGTTCTTAGCATTTGGGGTCAGTGGAGCTTTATAAAATGAAATGACTAACAGACTGCAAAAATTCTGAAACCAAGAATTCTCTAAAGAGTTTGTCAAAATAAAATATTTGGCCAATATCTTGTTGAGCTTTCCATTTTGTATCAAAGAGAAAATTCCTAAATAGAAAAGAGTGTCAATAGATTACGACACAGAAAACTGAGCCACTTTGTTTTAACATATCTGGGATTATAAGTAATAATATTATTTTTCTCTTTTAAAAATCTAATAAATTATCTGTTTTTACGTTATTCAAGCTGGAACGATTCAGGGTTGTAGGTCTTTCTCAATGATTTTGCACTAAAACGAAACTCTTGCTCTTAGAGGTTAAAAGTTCAGAAGCGAGAACTGGACCGGGGGGAGTTCAGAATCTGGCCCTGCCCCTCATTGGCTGTGTGCCTGCAGATAATCCCTGTGTCTCAGTTTCCTCACTTATGAAATAGAAATACTAACAGAGCGACCTAAAAGGCCGGTGCTGAGGTTGAATGAAAACCCAAGCAGAGCACTCAGAACAGTGCCTGGTACGCACTACCCTCCCAGTCAGTGCTGCTGCCACCTTGTCATTGTTTCCTACACGCGTTCCCATCTTTTTTTAATGCTTATTAAGTGCAAGCAATCACTATGTACCAAAATATCTACAAATAATCCAGAATAGTAATATGGTCAAATCTTTGTGAGTGTGACTGTCGGGAGTTAAAATGTCCTACGAAATTATTCAAAGGGTTAAACTTGTAAATAGAAAATTTATATAAGGCACACCTATAAGAGTGCTTCTGGTAATAAATATATGGATAGGGAATGAAAGTACCTACACATGGTCAAATTAACCATCCAGAATTTAATGAGATACTGATCAAAACTCATTTTGTTTAATGTGTCCATTCACATTTAAAAAAATGATCTCAAAATGCCTTGAATTAAATTAAATTGATTTTTAATGGGTGGTCGTAATAGATTTTGACACACTTTATGTGTTAATTTATTTCTGTTTATTTATTTGTTTGTTTATTTGTTTATTTTTATGTAGGCTCCATGCCTATGTAGATCCCAATGTAGAGCTTGAACTCTTGACCCTGAGATCAAAACCTCAGCTGAGATCAAGAGTCAGATGCTTAAGGGTGCCTGGGTAGCTCAGTCAGTGAAGCGTCTGCCTTCAGCTCAGGTCCAGATCCCAGAGTCTTGGGATCAAGCCTCATGTCAGGCCTCCTGCTCAGCAGGAGTCTGCTTCTCCCTCTCTCTCCCCCTGCTTATATTCTCTCTCTCCCTCAAATAAATAAATATAATCTTAAGGGAAAAAAAAGTCAGATGCTTAACCAACTAAACCACCCAGGCACCCCTGTGTTGATTTTTTTTTTAAAGATTTTATTTATTTATTTGACAGAGAGAGAGAGAGATCACAAGCAGGCAGAGAGGCAGGCAGAGAGAGGAGGAAGCAGGCTCCCCGCTGAGCAGAGAGCACCATGCGGGGCTCGATCCCAAGACCCCGAGATCATGACCCGAGCTGAAGGCAGAGGCTCCAACCCACTGAGCCACCCAGGCGCCCTGATTTTTTTTTTTTAACATAAGCAAAAACAAATTTGAATCTCTGACTCCTTTTCTAGGGAATAACTAGAAATTTTCCAGCAAGAATGGACAAAATATTATTTCTGTTTTTACTGCTAAAGAGCAATATATGCTAAGAAGTAGTTAGAAGTTAAAAATGTAAATACCCCTAGCTCTCTAAAAACTTTTTAAGAAAACTATATGTGTGACACCCAAGAGCCTAAACATAACTTAAATATTAAAGGTGGAACAAGAAAGGAAAGGAATAGAATTGGGGCGAGTTTTGCCACAGACGTATAGAAAATTCAAATTGAATAACAAGCTTGTTATAGAACTACTGTTTTTTTTTTTATTTTTTTTTTTATTTTTGTTTTTTTCCAAATTTATTTTAATTTTTCAGTGTTACAAGATTGATTGTTCATGCACCACACCCAGTGCTCCATGCAGTACGTGCCCCTCTCGATACCCACCACCAGGCTAACCCCCCCACCCCCTCCCCTCCAAAACCCTCAGTTTGTTTTTTTTTTTTAAATACACACTATCAAATAGTGGTAACCCAAAATTTATAACCCATTACAACTTAGCTAGATTGGTCTTTATAATAAATACTTTCACATATAAGAGATTAAGAATATTCCAACCAATTCTTTAACATTGGAATAAGAAATCTCATATTTTACTTACTCCGCTTACATTTGTTTTAGCTTGTATTCCATATGTTTTTTCAAATCCTAAAATTTGAAGGTGAACCTCACTATAATCTTACATACCAGTATCTTCAAATATAAGTTTTTCAGCAAAGGATATGATTTTAAAAAAAAAGGAATGGGATAAATGAAGTACAAATTTACAGTTATATTCATGGAGATAAAAAGTACAACATAGGGAATGTAGTCAATAATATTGTAATAATGTTGTGCGGTGACCACATTTATGGTGGTGAGCACTGAGTAACGTCTAGAATTGCTGAATCACTATGTTGTACACCTGAAGCTAATATAACACTGTATGTCAGCTGTACTTCAGCAATTAAAAAGCCTATAAATAAATAAACACAGTGAAAACAAGTATCATTATCAGATTCCAGCCAAATACTGTTTTCCGTGGAATGGTCTGGGCCTACTGATCGCTGGCGGTCTCCATGATAAAAAAGGGAGGTTGGCAAGTGTTCAAGGACCAAATGAGATTTTTTTTTCCTCCTAAAATCAGAATCATTAAAAGATAAGGAAAAGAAACAAAATATTCATGAACTTACAGTGCATCAATTCCAACATTCCCGGAGTTGTTGTTCTTGATCACGGTCACCTGTATTAGATGTCAACAAAAACCACAGTTGAAGGGCTGGGGCAAGGCTATCAAGTCATCCTGAATATAGCTTTAGCTTCAGACCACAACATTTGGTTGTTATAGCCTCAATGCCTTTAATTTCTAACCAGTCTCAAATTGAAGATTTCCTCTTTGATACAATAATGACATGTACATGCAAGCACTTTTTACATTTCTTAGATACTAGAGTTTTGGGGTTTTGTTGTCTCTGAAAGTTTTGTTATTAATTCAGTGTATTAGTGAAGGTCAAAGAATATGGTCTATAAAATGTCTAGTTTCTGACGCGGATTAAGGTGGCTTTGAGAACTTGGAAACAAGGTACATACTTGTCTTGTGGGCAAGAATGTTCTATCTGTAGCTATTGATTCAACTTTTATATTATCCCAATATTCTATGTTCTTTTTCATTGTTTATTTAAGGGGCACTTGGGTGGCTCAGATGGTTAAGTGTCTACCTTC
>JAPYYJ010001887.1:0-13572 GCA_028533885.1 Nasua narica | reverse complement strand
TTACTAATAACTGTTGAAGAAAACACTACATTATAAATGTCAACATAAAGCAGGAAGTATCACGAAGTTACACGTATCTAATGGTTAGCTCATGTTTTTTGTTCTTACAATGCAGTTGCGGGCAGCATGAAACACGAGGAGAGCCGGGGGCTTGCAGTTAGCTCCCGCTTCTGGCATTGACCAGCTCTCTCACTCCAGGCGAGTCTTCAGACAAGGAAACCCAGGTGCCATCAGCTGCAAAAGAAGTAGAACCTGACCCTGAAGATTCCTTCCAGCTCTGGCCATCACACATGCAGAAGACCGAGACATTGTTTCAATCAGACAGTAATAGTTCCTGGCTAGGCGACCCCAGATATGAATGGGGCTCTCCATCCCTGATAGAAAGTAAAATGTAGGCTGTGCTAAGTACCTACTAAATGCTGTAGTTTTTCATAGACACGATCTTATTATATTCCTTCAAATAGGAATTGATGCCCCTATTCTGTAGCTGAGGACACTTAGGAAATTTCAGGAACTTGTATAGTAGGTAAGGGTTTGAGCCCTACTGAATAGGGTCAAATACTAGTTCCGATACCTAGCGTGTGACACCTGTCAATGGGGATGGTCATAGTCTCTTCCTTTGGATCACTGAAAAAAAGGAGCTCAGGACTGCAAAGTTCTTGGCCAAAAGCCTAGCTTACAATAAACCATCCATAACTGTTAACTATGATCACTACCATTAGTGTGATTATTTTTGATACCATAACTATGAAACGCCAGACAGGGTTTGAACCTATGTAATTTTGACTATAAACCCCATGTAGACTCAGTTACACCATCCTGATAAACTGAGAATTTGGGAAAGTGTTTATTTTAATGGCTATCTTTTTTTCTTCCTATTGTGAAACCATATTTTATGCTCTAACACACTGACAAGCATTGGCTTTGTTACTCGTTATAAAATACAAGTAAATCGCTCCACGCCACTTAATATCCCATTAAAACAGACTACGTAACTGGTAGTCTATCGTTGCTGTTTCCCAGACATAATACGGTCAGTACTTTAAATGGTATTTTTAAAACTAAATCTAGAATAGAAATAATAGTTCTTCTGCTCAACAAAGCCATTGATAACAGCATAGAAATGACAAGCTTTGACTGGGGGAAGAATCATTGAGTGCTTCTATGGTTCCTGCTTGTAGCCAGTGTCCAAACATTTGCCTTAGTCTTTGCTCTTCTAGATTTTTACACAAGCAACACAATACAGAAAAATACTGGAGTGCTTATTTTCCCCCCTCTTCCTAAAAGTGATAGTAGAGCAGATTGTATTATTTTTTCCAACCATGGAAAATCTCCCCCGTCTATATGCTTCTTTTAATTTTTCTTACAGTGTGACATTGACCTTTTTCCATCAGGAGATGGGCTTTATCTCTCCTCCTTTTGAATCCGAGGGAGTACGTGTGATGGCATCAGAAGTGATGGTATCTGACTTCAAGGCTAAGTCATAAAAAAATTCTCCAACCTTTCCTAACTCGCTGGTCTTCATGGAGTTTCAAGGGCGCCTGGCCCTTGGAACTGTACCATCACGCTGTGAAGGAGCCAAGCCATCGGGGCATGGTCTTGTGCAGGCGTTCTGCTTACGATCACCGCCAACGGCAAGGGCCGGACACAGGTCTTGAGACCAGTGGGCTGGGCTCTGTCAAGTTAATGTTAACCAAGGTACAGCCGGAAGCGAATGATGACGTTAAAATGAAAGAAAAGAACATCGTACGTTACCATTTGTCAAAGCTCTAGGTTGCCTTTGCAAGAGTCAGGAGAAGTTTGAGTTCTAGCACCGTCATAGGCTAGTGATTGCCATTCCAAATGTGCAATTACTCTTGATGGACAGAGCCAATGGAATAAAAAGAGTAAAACGGTATTTCTTTTCACTGCCCTGATCTTTCTTTGTTCTTTGCCTCTCACATACTCTGGGTCCTCCTGTGAGCATCTGTTAAGCCTCAAGGGAGAGTCCAAGTGAAGAACTAGGGAGGCCAGGGAGAGAGGGGGGAGGGAAACCCCAGCTTTTAATCTCTCTGCATTCCAACCAGTAAGAAAAGGGACATTTTCATGCACATTCTGATAGTAAGTTAAGAAACTATGGTTAGAGTTCTGACATTTTAGTCTATGTTTTCCTTAAAACCTTAGGTGATGGCAGGGCATGGTGAGGGTTAGGAAAGTTGGTCTATGAGGGAAACCACTTTGCTGATTCTGTCTCTGGTGAAGGGTTATCGCTTACAGAGGCCTGAAGGGGAAAGGCTGCCGTGATGTTTTTATCTCTCTGGACGATCTGGTCCTGAATATGGTGGTTGTTAAATTTCCTTCAACAGAGTATCGTCAAAAGGATTGCTGTCAAAAATGTAACTTAAAATCCCTTTGGAGAGAGCGTGTCGTCCTCGGTGACCTTTAGAAGACAAAGTTGCCATTCCGACCTTAGTAGGTATGTGTGTCCATACTTTGAGTGGGATGTTTCAGATGAGGACGAAACGCCTGGCATTCTCCATCCCTGGTGTCTGACTGAAGTTACTCCACGGAGAAGAAAGAGAATATGTAATGTGAGCTGCGTCTTCAGGATTTGATCTATCTTCCTTTAGAAACAATTGGCTCTAAATAATTGATCACTCCTGGACCCAAAAAAATATTCATGAGGTTTTGAGTTAAGTGGCCCATTCTGAGAGCAAAATGATAAACCTTCGCGAAGAGCCCCCCCCTCCTTGCAAGGTACCAGCATGTCAGTTGGGAGCTAAGCAGTTTCATCGGCCCTAATTAATTTGGGGACAGAGGTAGATGGCCCATCCCAAATGGTAATAATCTGAACAAATTGGGCAGCTGCTCTTGTTTGCAGGCTGTGTACACAGAGTCAGATGGAAAGATTTGTAAAAGAGCAGTAAATGGCAATACACATGGATAATGAACTGGATTAATGGAGCAATTAAGGTTTATTCAAATGAAGTATTACCCTTACCCAGACCCTGACAATGATGTAACAGCCGAGGATCTGCTTTGAGAAGTGGTGGTTTAGCCCAGGAAATTAAAATACCCAAGAGGTTACAAGGGCCATCGCGTGAGTCAAGAGTATCAATGACCATGCTGAGAACAGCGGGTTAAGAAGCCCTCTTAGAAGGGGGAGGGACGCTTAAATAATTCCCACCCCGAGGATGAGTTTCCCCTAGGCAGAGAGTGCCAAGTTCTCTGCTGATAAGAGTCTTCAGAGGGCTAATGCTTTGTTCTTACCATGAGAAAGAAACTTGTGAATTACAAATGCTTCACCGGAGATGCAAAAAGCAAAGGATTTTGGAAGTGTGACTGAGAAGGAAGACTGAGGCATTCCTTCACTTGCAAAGATAAAATGAGGCAGTGAGGGGAGGGGAGGCTTGCAGCAGTCCCTCAACTCTGTTCTCAGGAGCTCGCTGACATCAGACCCGAAAAAATCCCATAATACAGATGGTGTCCCAAACAAGGTGGAACGTGGTCCCCAAGCTTTTTCCATGATTCATTGCCTCAGAGTTGAGGGGTAGGGAGCAAGTCACTCCAGAGAGAATGGCGTGCAAAACCCCCCAGTGAGACGAGGAAAGTTCGTCGGGATTTCGTTGTGGTCTTCCTCTCTGCTGAAGACAGTCATGACCTTGTCTGGTGTGTCATCAGTGGTATACAAACCTGAGGCACTTTTTTCTCTCAACGTTGTCTCCATGAAACACTTTCCTCAGCCCCTCTTCCAGGATTTTGGAAATCCTCACTCTAGCTGCTCCTTGGTATCACTGGAGGTCTTTTAAAAACTCTCCAGACTGGTGGTCCCCCGTGGTCTCACACAAGATAGTAAAAGTAAAGGGGGGAAAGGGCAGGTGTCCATTACTTCAAAGCTAGTATTGTCCTTTCTACTAGTTTGACTGGATCTCGGGGTACCATTGCCTAGCGGTTGATGGAAGGCATCGCGGTGGTGGGGCTGGGGAAAGCGGTGAACGGAGAGAGTCCTGCAGGTGAGAAAATTAGATTTGGTTCCAGCCCGACCTCTTCCGAGCCTCCCCAATTCCCTCTCGTGATCCCCCTAGAGCACAATTTCTGGCCCTAAGGCCAACGCTCTTGGATGGCAAAACGGTCCCTCAGCTCCAGTCTGCAGTATCTAATCGAGCCAGAGGGAATCCCACCATCCTGCCTATGCACAAAATGTTGAGTCTGTAAGCAGATGGCCCCACGGCTACCCTTTCTCCCGATACTGCCAGCTTGGTCCGTAGGTCTTTCTCCTCTCTTCAGATAGCAGCAGGGTATGTGTCGGCCTAGCCTCTGGATAAGCAGACCGGACCGCGGAGGAGACCCCACGGCTCTGCTTGCTGGGTGCCCCAATCTGGATAATTCACGTGGTCACTGCCATCTCTGGGTGGTAGGCGATGGAGTATAGATTCTGTGATGTTCAGACCCCGAAGCCCGAGATCCTTCCCGGAGGCATTAATGGAGATAAAGGAACAGGAGCACAGGATGGGGAAGCTGGGAATGCCTAAGTGAGCAGGCCCGTACCAGAAGCCAAGTCCAGACGTCGCCTGGCCCTGATACAGTCTTGAAGGACTCGGCGTTCTTCTACCACCGGCCTTGAGCAATCCCTCTCTTGTGTTGACTGAAAACACGGCCCAAAACACAAGTTCTCAAGGCGCAAAACCATTATTAACCGAGGCATAACACAGAAGTAGAAACCAAACTTGGCTCCACAGCTACAGCATTCGGGGTAAAGGGTAGAGTTTCCTATTCAGCGGTGTAGGTGGTAAAATGGGCACATCCTTCGGGGAGAACTTTCCTACACTGGATAATTTTTAACCGTCACAGAGCCATTAATCACATGTAACGTCACAGAGACCGACGCATCCGAATTTGTTTGAACCGCGAAGACAATTTCGGTAAGGTGAGAAGCTAGAGACACTGCTAGGAAATCTCTCGGGGCGGTGTCCCGCAGACCTGAGCGGGACTTGGAACCACGGGCGCACGTGCCCTGAGCCCAGCTAGGGCGTAGCAAACCTGACGACCTTTGAGCCGTGGGCCGTTCATCACCGCGGGGAGGGCAGAGGTCCAGGCGCTCCAAGATGGAGATTCAGGAAATAGAGTCCGCCAGAGGAGGAGAGTTTCCTTTTGAGCAGTTGGTGAGCTCAGCGGTGCCACCCCCGGCCCGGAGGGCGGCCTCCTGCCGTCCACGGTGATGATTCGCACGCCCCTCCGGGCCAGCCCCGCACTTGGCCGGCACTGCTGGTCATTTCCACGGGTTGCTAATTCTGGGATTTTGGTTTTCCACCCGCTGTCCTCCGGCCTCTGCGTCCTGCCCCCTGCTCTCCGTTGGCCTAATGACCTTTGCCTTGAGGACTTTGCCAGGTGGAGACTTTGTTGGGGAAGCTCCCGCCTTCACTCCATCCTGGCCGACAGGCTCATCTCTCTCGCACTTAGAAATAATTGTGGGGATATTTGCGAAGGCCTGGGGTGCCACACTTACCAACCTTAGCTTCTGTAAGTTTCCTGGTTTCCTGTGGCCCCATAAACTGACTTAAGCTTGGGGGTGGGGGACAGAGACTGACTTCTCCGCCCTCCAGACTTCAAATTAACAGACGGCGTTAGCTCGATTTTCAGCACAGCCCTAAAATGCCCGCTTAGCAGAACCTGTTGCTTCTTCAGCCAATTTGTCTCTCTCCTATGAAATGTTCCTTGAAGGAGTCTGTAAACAGCCAACCAAAGCCCATACTCTGGATTTTCTCTTCCATCTCTAACTCGAGTCAGATCAGAACTCACTCTCCTGGGACACGGGCATTTTGTGTCCTGGTGACAGGTGCCTTCGACTTCCCGAACTAGAGCGATGCAGTCCTCGCTGCTCTCCATTCTGTCCGCCTCATTCAGCCTATCTTCTATGGTCTGTTCGTACAGCGTTCTGGAAAAAAAGGTGTATCCTGTAGCTAAGCTCTAAGTTTTGAGTAACAGTATCTAATTAAAAATAATCTAAATGCTAGGAGGCCTATTATCGCAGTAAGTCTAGAGGCAGATAATTCAAAGTTTCTTATAATCACCCGTAATGTTACCACGAACTGAATTTCTTCCGTCTTCCTGCTCTGTCACTTGCCACGTGTCAGCTGTTGAGGCTGATGGTGGCTTCAGGAGCTCCAGCTACGACCTTGAAAATCTTGAGGTAGAGGCAAAGGACCATTGCTTGCTCCAATGGGAAAAAGTTTCCCCAAAGACTTGCCATTTCATCCTATTGGCCAGACGAATGTTTCCTGTGCCCCTCGAGTGAACAGAATCAGAGTTACGGTTTTGATCAAATACCATTGGTCTCCTTGAACTTAGGAAGAGCCCATAATACTCAAGAATCTTTAAGTTTAGGGCCCCTGGGTGGCGCAGTTGGTTGAGTGACTGCCTTCAGCTCAGGTCATGATCCCAGAGTCCCGGGATCGAGTCCCACATCGGGCTCCCGGCTCCACGGGGAGTCCGCTTCTCACTCTGACCTTCTCCCTTCTCATGCTCTCTCTCACTCTCTCTCTTTCCAAATAAATAAATAAATAAATAAATAAATAAATAAATAAATAAATAAATAAATAAAATCTTAAAAAAAATGTTTAAAAAAAAGAATCTTTAAGTTTAAACGCTGGAGGAGTGCTTAGTAGGGAGGCACCCGCCGTCTGTAATACCTTCAAAGTGCGGCCCCCGGACCAAGTGTTTGGATGGAGATAAGCACCCCTGAGCCCCCCTCGATGTAAGTTAACAGACTGTCCAGCGTAAGGTCCAGGAACTTGGATGTTAACTAGCCCCCCGGTGACCCTTTAGCACATGAAAGACTCTCGAACCACTGCAGAAATCTCTAGGGCCTCGTCTGATTGGAACTCCCCCGCGTCATCCGTAAAGAGCCCCGCTCTCCATAGACGCTTTCTCGTGTGTCATTACTGCTCTGAAGCTCAGCCTTTTTTCCTTTGTTTTCGTTTCTATTGTTTTATCTCCAGAGAAAGTCCTGTAAATTCCTTTACGACTTCCTCTAGGATTGAGCACTTCTTCCCTGGACCGAGGGAACTCAATATAGGCCATTTTAAAGCCCCCTCTTATTCCCTCTTCCACTAATTTCATTCTAAGATAAGGACTAAGAAGAAATGCGATTAAAAACAAAAAACTGGAAGGACAAGTAGAAGTGAAAATCGGTTCTTTTTTATTTTATGAGGAAATCCTTTTCTCTGGGCTCCCTTGGATGGAAATTAAATCTAAGTAGATCAGTAGGTTTTAGATTGGGAATGAAAAGGAGGTACTAACATCATGAGACTTGGTAATTTTTGTGATGGTAGTTGTTTGGCGGCATCGAACATTGTTCTCCAGGGAGGGCTGGCTGACTGGCTGCTTTCCTTGCTCTCCCTCCTCCATGGTGGACGACCTTGACATCCGTGGTGGGCGACCTTGACATCCATGGTGGGCACTATGACAGTAAGAATGGAAAGAATGCCTACATGTGCTGGGCACTGTTCAGGGGCTCGGTGTGTATTCACTCTATCTTTTAACAGGTTGGGGCCTGTTTCCTCATTTCTATCCAGAGCCCCATTTTCCAGGCGAGGGACTTGGGGTCGGAAGAATGGATGATTTCCTCTTTAGGCATGAGGCGGCATTTGACCTCCACCTCTGGGGACAGAGACTGAGCCTGTGGCCACCACACTGTGAACATCTCTTGACCAACAGCACAAACCACTGTCCTCTGTACCACCAATGGCTCGTGCAGAGCTCTTAAACTGTTGTAGTAAGTTTGAAAAACGGAAAATTGAATGGAACACATCTTGCAATGTTGAGGTCTGGCCTTAAGTGAAAAATCAAAAGATAAGTGCTGTGAACATGAGGCCAGAAACACTCCACGGGGACCCATAGATGGATCAGGGTAGAAGCTGTCCCCTTTCGTGTCTCCCACCCCTCTGGCTTCCTGACACGGAGAGCTCGAAATGATAAGCGATCTATTTAATTCTGGTAGAGGAGAGAACCCCCATCTCGGAGAGGGAGGTAGTCGAGTGGGTTACAGACATCGGTTCTGAAGCCGGATCCCTTGAATTCAACTCCCGATCCAACATCAATGACCATGATGACCGTGACAAGTTCCTTAACCTCTCACTGCCCAGTTTTCTCAGCACATGGGGTAGCAAGAAGCTGCCTCCAGGTGACGGTCACCGTGCAGACAAGGTCCCTCACCTGGTGTGGGTAGGCTGTCTCACGACATGGGGTGAGGCCTTCTGAATCTCTACAGGAGGGAGCGGGGGAATCTCCATCAGCCTAGCAGTGCTCTCGACTGAAGAAGCGTGGTTTCCATCCTGCGGTTACATCGTGGCCGATGGAGTGCCCTGGGACACGGCGAGCCCGCCGAAGGCCTTGTAGTCCAGGCCAGTGATGGCAGAGCGGGGGCGCGTAGGCAGGCCCTCACAGCCGGAGTCGGGGTTCTCTCCCCGTGCCTCCCCATCTCCAGGCCCACCCTGTCCCCGGGACTTATTATGAAGTGTGGCGACTGCGTTGTAAACCACGTTTGGGTACCTGGTGTATGATCGAAACCGTCGTGCGCTTGTGACAGAGCCCCGGGTACGTGGGTCTGTTGGACTGCGGGTGAGTCGGTTGGCCCCCTTGGCCCCGTTCTCCACGTAATGGCCTCACTTCCTCCTGACCCACAGGCTCGGAGGCCGCCGGCCGCCACGTGCGGTGCTGTCGGGGCTCCGGCTGGGGGAAGGCCCAGCCCCCCGACAGCGGGGGAGAGCGCGTGGCCGCAGCAGGCAGGAGGCCACCAGGCCCGCGTGGCCTATTTTCCCTTGTACTTGGATCACCAAAACCTCTTCCTTAAAGCCTCCTCATTCCCCGTTGGCACGAAGTCCTGAGTAGCGAAGCCGAGAAAGAAAGTGGCAGGGAGTCTAACGCATCCTCGTAGCACACATGGTTTTTGGGAAAAGCACTTGGAGGAACGAACTCGGTGAATAGCACAGTGCCACAGTCCCGCACCGGCCCAGGGCCCACGGGCCCCGCATACGCCTGGCAGCGCCTGGCCTGGGACTTCGCAGCCCGGAGCTCCCCTCGAGGCCTTGGTGCCGGCCATGCTCTCCTCCCTCCTCCCCTGCGTTCCTGCCCGCCACGGTCCTCCCGGCTTCTCCTGACTCCGTCTCCGCCGGGAGGGGCGCCAGGAGGTGCTGCCGGGCATTGCCTCCCCCTCTCAGTCCGCCCTTCCCTCCGTTCCTGCTTGTACTAACCCCAAGTGACGGGAGAACCCACCCCTATATTCCCTCCGCGAGACCCTGAGGTTCCCTGGGGCCGAACACCTGGTCTTCGGTCTCTGCTTTGAATTGTTTTTATGCAGTTTCCTTTTCCTGGTTATCATCTGTGTTTCTCACACCAACATTCCCTCAGGAGAAGCTGAAAGACCCCTTCAAATCCTTTCCTATGAATTAACCGGCTATTGATCCTCTGTTGGCCTTCCGAGCCCCCCTGCGAGTGTCTACCTAACTTCACCCGCTCCTGGCGCAGTACGGAGAGCGCCCTAGGAAGAGCTCCTAGACATTGACCTTCTCGTGGGCCAAGTGTTTATTTTCACTACCCCCCCCCCCCCCCCCCCCGGCATAGAGGCAGGGGCGGCGTATTATTCCCAGACCAGCGGTCGGAGCCCTGGAGTGCAGGGAGTTCTGACAGGGTGCCGAGGCTAGTGGGGGGCGGTGGGGGGGGGAACCTCAGCCCCCAGAGTTCTGTTGGCAGGACCAACACCACCACTACCCCCCAGCCTCTCCGAGCAACGTTGTCACCGGCCCCTTACACCGGACATTCTATCCCCAGCCTTCGCCTTGGGCTTTAGCAGTTAAAATTTGTATCTCGGGGATGCAAATCATTTCAAAATCCAAAGGACTGTAACCACAACCAAAAAACCCAACCCAACAAAAACCAGTCTGGTCTTCCTCCTTTCCTTCTTGCCAGCACGCCTTGCGATGCTTTTTACTTGAATGCTTGAATCCGCGGACTTGTTCAGCCTCCTTAAAGATCCGGGGAGAAGCGCACGTTCCTTCCCTACAAGGAAGTGCTTCCCCAAGGAGCCAGATGCTGCTCGCAGGGGCGGGAAGCCTGGTGACCGTGGCCTCGGTTCCCCCTTCGTGCCGTGACGGTAGGGCCGAGCACAAAGGGGGCGTCTAGCTCCCGCTCTTCCCCTCCTTCACGCCTTTGTCCAGCTGGAGAGCCGGACGTTTCGGATGGATCAAATCAAAACAGTTTTGCACAATCCACAAATACCTTTCTTCTGTCTGGGACATTCTTTGAAATCACACAGACCTGTGACCTTGGAAAAGCGTACAAACCGGCCTCCCACGGTCTCTGGCCACAGTCTTTCCTCTTGCTTAATGCCACTTAAGGTGATGAGGCAACTTGCTGAGAGCTGTCTGGTTTGCGGACAGTGTGGCCGGTCTTGAGTGTGTCGCTGAAGTCCAGTTACAGGTAATTAGCGTGCGGCCCATCCCCCGCAGCGCCGCTGTGCAGACTTGCATATGGCTGAGCTGCACGGTTCGGGCAGATATTTAGCACCGTCCTAAAGCCTGCCTTGCAAAGAGGAAACCGGCCCAGTGGTTTTCTATTCTTGTACATCCCCAGTTCTTGAAACCAGAAGTGAGCCAGGCTGGGCATGTCTAGGACACGAACATTTTCCGGAGGAAATAGCCTCTTGCTATTTGTTCAGGGAGAAGAAAGGTGTAAAGCAAACTTGGAGGAAACTTAAGGCAGGAAGAGACGAGAGCACTGTTGACAAATCCGCGGGGGGAGGGGGGGGCATCACGTAGACGAGAAAACAGACATGGCTGGCATGTTCTGGAAGGCCGCTTTGGAAGACGTGGGTCAGAGCTTGAGGGGTCCCAGAAGGGCCTCTGCGAACCCCTCTGAAGTGGGACGGAAGCCCCAGGGGACTCGCGTGGGCAGGTAGACTTCTGGGACTGCTTCTGAACAGAAGGTCACATGCACGAAATGCGTGAATTTTTACTTTTTGACCCAGTGAATCCGATATCCAGTGGGATGTGCTTCTTGGCCAACTGTCACCGGGAAGGTCAAGGCTACCACTGAGAGCCTGCCCTTGAGCAGAAGAGGAGGGTCCTCTCCCGAGCCCGTGAGCCCCGTCTGCTCTCCTGAGCTCACACAGCCGGAGCACATCCCCCCGATTTGATTCCCGAATTGGTCAAAGGCTATCCGGACCTATCTCTGTCTCGGGGAGGAAGCGATCAATGAAGTGGGGTAGCACGTCTGATGAATAAGAATGTCAAAGTCGGAATGAACATGGGACCTGAAACTTTGAGTTGGAGCCGTTTAGGTTTCTAAAAGCAATTTTTCCTGAGGTTCCCCTAAGCCCTCCTCAGTCCTGCTAACAAACCTGGGGAATCGAGGGTCAGCTACTTAGCTAACCACGAAGTATTTTCAGTATGTTCTTCTCTCATGACTCAAACCAAAAACAGAACAAAAGACCACGGTGTCATATTTTAAAAATCCAAAATACTAAAAGGAACACGTTTGCACCCCGACGTTTCTAGCCACACTGTGTATACACACAGATACACGGTGGAATATTACGCAGCCGTAAAAAATGAAATCTTGCCACTTGCAGCAGAGAGTATTATGCTAAGGGAAATAAGTCAGAGAAACAAATACCATAGGATTTCGCTCATGTGGAATTTAAGAAGCAAAACGAATTAGCAAAGTTTGGAGGGGTACAGAGAGAGGCAGACCCTGAAACAGACTCTGAACGATGGAGAACACACTGCTGGTCCCGGAGGGGAGGGGAGCAGGATGGGGAGGAAGGAGGGATGTATGGGCAGGGATGTGTGTAAGTATTGAGTCACTATATCGCACACCCTACACGGTATTACACTGGGTGTTAAATGACAGGACTCGAAATGACAAATGTGAAAAGAACATGGTCCCCCGTGCCAGAGATGCTCTGGGAGCCCCCACGAATGGGGAGAGGTGACACGTGCCCCCGGATGTGGGTCCTCACCGCGGCTCTGCCACCCCCGGCTGGGTCACAGGGATGCCTGCCTTCCCCTCTCGGACACAAGTCCCTCACCTGGAGAATCAGAATGATGACGAGATCGCCAAGGGCGGTTATCGGGATTTCAGTATTTCAGAAATGCTCGGCAGAGTGCCAGGCCCACCATAAGCCCGCAGCCCACCACAGCTGCTGAATTCCTCCCCGTGGTCCTTTTGATTCTGAATCCACTGTGCTTCCTCGCTTCATCCTCCCTGCGTTCGTGGATTTCTCCAGAGTCGGTGCAAATACACTCTAATGACCCTCCAGCTTTCCAGCCCCTGCAGCCCTCTCGGAGGGACTCCACAAAGTTACGGGAGGCTGCGTCTTTACGCACAACACGGAGGTGAGAACCCAAAGCTGATTCAGGACAAAGTTGATCACCGCTGAACATGTGGAGCTTTTCCACATCACACAGCGATTTCAGCATCGATTGACAAGGCCTTTGATTCAGGGGAGAAGGTGGGCCCTGCCTTCTCTGTGCTAGGGAAAGGCTAGTGGCAATCGAAGCCTCGTCCACACCCAGCGGCTACTCCCTCCTTCCTAAGCCTCATGGTGTACTCCCCGCAGGGGGGACGTGGGAGCACTGTGGCCGGAGTTGGGGGAAGAATCAGCTCTTCCCTGAGAGATGAGACTGAGGGGTCAGCTCATGTGCAGCTACTTGGAAAGAAGAGGGCAGGAGAGAAGGGCCCTCTGCTTCGCCGCGTCTGGGTGACCGAAGGTGCCCCGGGCCCTTTGCTTCGCTGTCTCCGGGTGACTGAAGGCGCCTCAGGCCCTTTGCTTCCTTAGGCTTGTGTCTTGAGTGGGACCCTCGGAGCCTCCCTGTGTTGCCAAGTCCAAGCTTTTGTAACACTTAAGTCACTCACGAGAAGGACAGCATGCTGAGGAATGTCAGTCTCTACCGCAGGGCCACAGAAAACCCCGGGGAAGCGCCCCCTGCAGCCGGACCCCGTCAGGTCTCACGGGCTCCCTCCACGCGGCTGCTGCGTCTTGCCCTGAGGCCCCGATCATCCCTCCCCTTGAGACCATCGCTCTGGAACGACACGCACTCGCTGTGACTCGTAGCTGGGCCATCACAAAGCTGCCGTGGGGACAGCTGTCCTTGCTGCAGTCGGACACCCCCGCGTCCCCTGACGAGACACACAGATGGGTGACGGCACACCCCAGGTTTCCCGGGGGCTCCAGGCACTTGTCCCGTGTGGGGTTTGCCGTTGCTCTGTGAGAGGTATATTTTGTGTCCCCGAAACTCGAGATGCCCGTGTGCGTGTCTGTTGCAAAGGGCACGTGACGGGGTTGGACCCGGCTTTCCAGAGAGGCCCCGGGATGAACTCCCGCCCCTGCCCCCCTCCCCTTCCCTCCCCGGCACACCTTCATGAGGCCCCAGGGGTGAAAATTAACCTGCTGAGGGAGCACCCTACTCCTGTTTCTCTCCTTGATGACTTTCGGACAGAGGGCAGTTCGTGCCTTTCTTTTATTAAAAGAGGGAAAATGAGTTCCAGAGCAAAGAGAATTCCTCCCCAAATTCAATGCTGACGCACAAGGTGCTT
>JAPYYJ010001886.1:0-13574 GCA_028533885.1 Nasua narica | reverse complement strand
GGGTGAGCCTGGTGGTGGGTATCGAGAGGGGCACGTATTGCATGGAGCACTGGGTGTGGTGCATGAACAATCAATCTTGTAACACTGAAAAATTAAAATAAACATATTTGGGGAGAAAAAAAAAAGCTCATCAATGTGGGGCACCTGGGTGGTTCATGGGTTAAAGCCTCTGCCTTCGGCTCAGGTCAAGATGCCAGGGTCCTGGGATCAAGCCCCGCATGGGGCTCTCTGCTCAGCAGGGAGCCTGCCTCCCCCCTCTCTCTCTGCCTGCCTCTCTGCCTACTTGTGATCTCTCTCTGTGCGTCAAATAGATAAATAAAATCTTAAAAAAAAAAAAGCTCATCAGTGTAAAAGGAGGTGATTTACTTGATTGTTTCTGAGCTTATCTTACTTACCTTATTAACTACTTGTTGATTCTATTTCACTATAAAAAGACAAATATTTCTGTTTTCATTGTTTTAGGGAAAAGCAGCTCCAGATCTGAGCCTGCTATTCTTTTTGCTCTGGGAAGAACTGTCCAGAGAAGGCAGTTGTGCACACTCAGATAAGGGGACACTGGAGCTAGATTAGCCAGTTCAGAGGAGAGAGCGCCTGTCTAGCCTCCCACAGTGAGCTGACTGCCAATGGCAATGACCTTGAAATCTGGGGGAAAATCTGGGGGAAAAAAATTTGCTGAATCAGAGAACCTCTCTAAGACAGGAGAATGTGATGTTCCCAGCCATTAAAAAAACAAAAAGAAAAACAAAAAAAACCCCTGCTCTGCCTGGTTTTGCAGCGTCCTGGGAACCACAGTCCTCCTCCTCTCTCCCATTTTACCCAGGGAAACTTCTAAACACAATGGACACCTTGGGTTTATCTAGGCTAGACTAATATAATTAGACCACTTTTTGAAATAAAGATAAAAATCAATAGTTCAGTTAAGTTTCAAAGGGAGTACGTCTTTAAGCCCTAAAGAAAGCAAGAGAAAGGGGTACCTGGGTGGTTCAATCCGTTAAACATCTGCCTTCCACTCAGAGCATGATTCTGGAGTTTTGCAATGGAGACTGAAGTCAGCGGGGAGTCTGCTTCTCCCTCTCCCTCTGCCCCTCACTCTGCTTGTTCTTTCTCACAAATAAATAAATAAAATATTAAAAAGAAAAAAAAAAGGTAAGAAAAAATCCTAAGGATGCTAGGTCAGAGAAGAATCAGGAATTCCTAAAATATAGGGGGAATCTGCCTTAGATCCCATGACAAGTGATAAGCTAGAGCCCTTCTACCTGTGCCGTTTCTGATACTATATCAGAGTCATGAACTCAGTGAAATCAGGAATTCTTTTTAGTGGACATGAGTTTATTTTCCCAACCTGTTATTTTGAAAAATTACAGAAAGCTTACAGAAAGTGACAAAAATAGAACAACAAATACTCCATACATAATTCTTCTAGAATCAAGAATAGTTGGTATTTTGTCATGTTTGCTTTATCTTACCCTCTCCATACACTCTTTCTTTCTCTCCTTTTTTCCTTTTCCCTTCTTTCCATCTCCCCACTGGATCATTTACTTTAGTTAGTTACAGACTGTCAAGACACTTCACCCCTAAATCTCTCAGATGTTTCTTCATTTCTTTTTACTTTTTTTACATTTTTTAAAACATTTTATTTATTTAAGTAATCTCTATACCCAATGGGAGCTTGAACTCATGACCCCAAGATCAAGAGTCTGATGCTCTTCCAACTGAGCCAGCCAGGCGCCCCTCACAGATGTTTCTCCTAGAACAAGGACAAACTCCTACAACCACTATACAATTACCACATTGAGGAAACTTGGCACTAATACAATACTATTAACTAATATACAGTCCATCTTAAATTTCCCTAATTATTCAATAATGTGTATCAGAGCTGTTGTTTCTTTCAATTCAGGATCTAGTAAAGCATGATGAATTCAGGATCTTTTTTTAAAACAAAGAAATAATGACAAAGAAAGAAAAATTAAAGGTTATCCTGGGAGCAAAGAAACATTTCCTACTTGCAAACAAAATTAACACTGATGACTATGAAATACATTTGGCCAAAAACACATCGATAAGATGTAATAACGGAATATGGTCCTGAAAAATTTGCTACTGGATGGCACTAAAACATTTAATTTTAATAAGCATTTACCATTTGCCTTATTCTTTTTCTGTATAGAGACTGAATAGAGTATCTTATATATCATTTTTACTGGTTTTTAAAATCAATGAGATAAAATGAAGTAACATAAAAGTCCTGTTTGATGAAGGAAATGGTATTGTAAAAATATATAAAAAGAACAAAAAAAAGCCAACCTTTTCTTAGAAGTGACACTAGGAACAGATCTTTAACAAATTTTATGTTCTTCTCCTTGGTTGTGATGATGTATAAATGAGCTCTTTCTAATCACATGTAGTGATCACTAGTAGTGGGTCATGGTCTGTAAGTCCCAAAAGGTATCGACAATTTTGGAGATGAAAGGATGGGGGGGTGGAATAACAATCCGTATGACCTAAGAAATTGTGTTTATCAAAGAAAGAGATCGGGGCGCCTGGGTGGCTCAGTGGGTTAAAGCCTCTGCCTTCGGCTTGGGTCATGATCTCAGGGTCCTGGGATCGAGCCCCGCACCGCACCGGGCTCTCTGCTCGGAGGGGAGCCTGCTTCCTCCTCTCTCTCTGCCTGCCTCTCTGCCTACTTGTGATCTCTCTCCTCTCTGTCAAATAGATATATAGAATCTTTAAAAAAAATAAATAAATAAAAAATAAAAATTGGAGTTATATATTAAGTTAAATTTACAAAATAGATGATGTAGCATTCAATATTCTCTGTGAAAATGAACTATCTTCATTTTTCAATTAAAAAAATATTTATTTTAGAGAGAGAGAAAGCACACATGAGAGCAGGGGGAGGGGCAAAGGGAGAGGGAGAGAGAGAATACCAATTGGACTCCGAGCTGAGCCCCACGTGGGGCTCGATCCTACCACCATGAGATCATGATTTAAGCCCAAATCAAGAGTTGGATGCTTGGGGCACCTGGGTGGCTCAGTTAAGCCTTGCACTCTTGGTTCCAGCTCAGGTCATGATCTCAGGGTCTTGAGATCAAGCCCCAAATAGGGCTTTGAACTCAGTGGGGGGTCTGCCTCACTCTCTCCCTCTCTCCCCTCCCCCCACTCATGCACACTCTCTCACACTCACACACTCTCTCTCTCTAAAATAAAATAAATACCTTTTTTAAAAATAAAAATTCTCGGGCGCCTGGGTGGCTCAGTTGGTTGAGCGACTGCCTTCGGCTCAGGTCATGATCCCGGAGTCCCGGGATCGAGTCCCATGTCGGACTCCCGGCTCTGCGGGAAGTCTGCTTCTCCCTCTGACCTTCTCCCTTCTCATTCTCAGTCTCTCTCTCTCTAATAAATAAATAAAATTTAAAAAAAAAAAAAAATTCTCTATAAAAAAGGAGGGAGACACTTAACTGACTGAACCACCCAGAGGCTCCAAAAATGAACTACTATTAAAGACAGATTGCATATTAATGAATTTAATAGGACTAAGTAAACATGAAAATGCTAATGCCCTAAAAGCTGGATTAAATTTAATTATTATCAGACAAAATAAATTTTAAAGCAAAACTATTACTAAAAATAAAGAGGGTAACTTCATAATGATAAAAGATTTTATTCACCAGGAAGATAGAACAATTTTAAACTTATATGCACTTTATAACACAACCCAGAAGTATATAAAACAAAACAAAAAGAATTGAGAGAAGGAGACAAAATAGAAATCATTGTGATGGATTTTAAAGTACTTCTTTCATTAATTCCAGGTAGATTATAGATCTAACTGTGAAGGCAAAACAATAGTGCTTTTAGAAGGTAATTTAAGATAATAATTTCATGATCTTAAGGTAGAAATCAATCTTTTTAAAAGATGCAAATATTTTAAAAAATGCATATATTTCCTACCAAGACATAGAAACAGCACATTGACCATAAAGGGGAAAAATTTAGACAAATTTGACTAAATTAAAATGAAGAACTTTTGTTTATGAGAACACACTATAAAAGGTGAGAAAAAACAAGCTACAAAATAGGAAAAGATATTTGCAATACGTACAATTAACAAGAGGTTTATACTGATAGCCTATAGAGAATGCCTATGAAGTCAAAAAGAAAAAGCTGAAGACCTAATAGGAAAATGGCCAAACACTTGATAGGTCTCTTAACAAACGGAAAACATAAATGGTTAACAGACATATGAAAGATGTTAAACTTGATTAGTAATCAGGGAAATGTAAATTAAAACCACCATGAGATACCATTACACAGCTACAAGATTGCCAAAACTTTAAAATCCTAAAAATGCCAAATGCTGGTGAGCATATGGACAACAGGGATGTTTAGAGCATGGTATTTATATTACCAAATTGTAAGACACATCCCCCTAGGGATCCAGAAATTCTACTCCATATTATATACCCTGGAGAAAGAAAGTCACATGCATGGGCACCAAAACATATTTACGACCAAGAATGTGCATAGTAGCATTAGCATTAGCATAGTATAGCATTGCTTATAATAGCTATAGGAATGACTCAAATATCCATCAACAACTGAATGGATAAATAAAGTGTGGTATAAGTATACACAGAATATTACTCAGAAAGTAAAAAAGAAGTAATCAAATAAGCAATATATGATTGCTTATCAAATGAGCAATATATGATACAATAAATTCTATATACTTAGAGATGTATTATATATTATATAAATATATTATATAACACATTTATATTAAATAATATATAACTTCTATAGATATATATTTATATGCACATATACATTTATAAATATATAAAATTAAATAGAAAATAGAGGAGCACCAAAGCTAAAAGTTTAGCCTTTGAAAAGACAAACTTCTTTAAAGACCAATCAAGGCAAAAAAGGGAAGATACAAATAATATTGGAAATAAAAATACATGATATAATCATAGATGCTAAAGAGACTTTAAAGATAGGAAGATATTTTTGAACAACTTTTTTAAAGATTTTATTTATTTATTTGAAAGAGAGAACATGAGAGAACATGAAAGAGAGAACAAAGAGAAAGAGAGAACGTAAGCTGGGGCGTGGAGGGAGAAGGAACAGACTTCCCACTGAGCAGGGAGCCTGACAGGGGACTCAATCCCAGGACTGTGGGATCATGACCCGAGCTGAAAACAGATGCTTAACCAACTGAGCCACTCAGACGCCCCTGAACAACTTTTAAAAGAAATAATTTGAGCAACTTTTTGCCCAAGAATTTGAAAATAGAAAAACAGAGCTTGCTAAAACTAAGTCAGGAAAAAAACAGAAAACCTGCAGGATTTTATGATAATTAGAGAAACTGAATCAGCTTAAATTATTCCCTAAAAGAAAACAATAGACCCAGACAATTTGAGTAGTAAGTACTCTCGATAACTCAAGAAGCAAATAATTTCAGCCTTATACAAACTATTCCAGAGACTAAAAAAAGGGAAACACACCCAACTCACTTTATGAGGCTGATTTTACTTCAACATCAAAAAGCTGATGAGACTACATGATAGGAAAATTACAAACTAAACTCATTCAGACATCGAAGCAAATCTCTTAAACAAATATCCCAAACAAAACACTAGGAGAAGGAATCCAGGAATCCATCATTTCATATCCATATATGAAATGATGATACACCACATCCAAGTTGGGGTTAATGCAAGAGTGCAAGACAAGTGTATCAGTTCTCTATGCTGCATTAAGAACAAACGCCAAAACCAAAATGACAACACTCCGAAACAGTGGCTTGCAAAAGTTTTTTATTTCTCACAGTGCTATGGGTTGGCTGGGCGGTTTCGGCCTGGTTACTTTCACGGTTGCAGTCAAGGGCAGTTCAGCTGGGGGTGGACAGCCCAAGCTGACCTTACTCACATATCTGGGACGTCATTTGCAATGTTTGGAGCAGCTGGGATTCTGGGTCTCTCTCTCCATGAGGGCTATCCTGGGCTTTTCCATGTTGAGAGAAGCGTTCTAAGAGGGAGAGAGCAAAGGAACAAAATACCTTGATTTTGTTCCTTTCTTCTGCCATGTTCTAATAAAACAAAACACAGGCCAAAGCAGATTCAAGGGGGAGGGGACTCCACCTCCTGAGAAGATGAAGGGCAAAGAATGGAAGGAATGTTGTAGCCTTCTTTGCAACAGTGTAAACATTGGTTTTAATGTTAGAAAATCAATTATAATATACCATGTTAAGAGCCAGAACGCAATATACATATAGAACCCTCTTTTCAATATATGCAGAAAAAGCGTTTCGTAAAATCTGATACCCATCGAAGATTTCAATAAAAACACCACTGGGGCGCCTGGGTAGCTCAGTGGGTTAAAGCCTCTGACTTCGGCTCAGGTCATGATCTCGGGGTCCTGGGATCGAGCCCCGCATCGGGCTCTCTGCTCAGCGGGGAGCCTGCTTCTTCCTCTCTCTCTCTGCCTGCCTCTCTGCCTCCTTGTGATCTCTCTCTCTCTCTGTGTGTCAAATAAATAAATAAAATCTTTAAAAAATAAAAATTAAAAATAAATAAATAAATAAAAACACCACCATAAGAGAGTTAGGAAGAACATTTTCTTAACCTGAGAATGTGTTTCTAGCCCAAAAAACCTACTCTGAATTTTACTGTCATGGTGAAATATTGAAAATATTCCCTGTAAGGCCAGGAAGAAAACAAGTGTGTCTTGTATCGTTACCACTTCTAGTTTACCTTATTGTTCTGGAGTCCTTAGCTCACACAATCATGTAAAATAAATAAGCAAATACGAATTGAAAAGGTAGAAAAAAAACATTCATTGTCTGCAGATGATAAAACATTTAAATTAATAAGGGAGTTTAGCAAGTTTGCAGGAAATCAAATCACGATTAAAAAATCAATTGCATTTATATTCACCAGTAATAGTAATTAGAAAATGTAAAGATACTATTTTTGTGAGTATCAAAAACTAACAAGTTTCTGTTTCCAGTAAAAGAGATTAAAAACCATTCCATCCTCTGTCTCTCCCACTGAATGAAGCTATGAAACCTGGACAGAATGCATGCAGCAGCTCTTTGATGAGTCTAAACATAAATAGGACAAGATTCCCAACATCATTAGCCAGAGAGGAAATGCAAGCCAAAACCACAATGAAATGCCACGTCACATCCTCTAGAATGCCAATAATCAAAAAGAGGCCCTAACAAGTGTCGGCAAGGATGTGGGGAAATTGGATCCCACATGGAATGCTGGTAGAAATGTTAAACAATATAGCCACATATTGAAGAAAACCCAAGAGAACTGAAACTTGTCCACACAAAAATTTGTGCAAAAATTTTGTAGCAGAGTCATTCATAATAGACAGAAGTGAAACAACCCAAATATCCATCAACTAAAGAATGGGTAAACAAAATGTGGTATGTCCACACAACAGAATATTGCTGGGCCATAAAAAGGAATGAAGAATGGATTCATGCTAGAACATGGGTGGACCTTGGAAACATTATGCCAAGTAAAAATGAAACAAGACAGACAGAAAAGGCACATGTCGTATGATTTCAAAACCCGTATTAGGGTTCTCCAGAGAGGAAACTGGCTCACATGACTGTGTGGATTGGTGAGTTCAAAATCGACCAGCAGGCTGGACATTCAGGGAAGAGTTGGTGTTGCAGGCTTTAATTCCTCTTTATCCGGGGACCTCAGGCTTTTTTTTCCTTAAGACATTTGAATGATTGGGTTAGTGACTTCTAATGGGTATGGGCTTCCTTTCTAGGTTAATAAAAATATTTTGGACTTAGTGATAGATACAAAAAGTCACAGAATCATACACTTTATTTTTTTTAGATTTATTTATTTATCTGAGAGAGAGAGTGAGCCTGCACATGAGTGGGGTGAGGGGCAAAGAGAGAGTCTTGAAGCAGACTTCCCGCTGAGCGTGGACCCCTACACAAGGCTGGATCCCATGACCCATGAGATCACAACCTGAGCTGAAACCAAGAGTCTGATGCTTAACTGACTGAGCCACCCAGGCTCCCTGAAATTGTACACTTTAAAGGGGTGAATTTTATAGTATGTGAGTTACAGTTCAATAAAGGTGCTATTAAAAAATTCTAGCAGTTTTTATGAATACAGACAAGCTGGTTCTAAAATTTATTAGAAAGGAAAAGGAACCAAAATAGCTAAAAAATTTGAAAGAGAAGAACAAAGTTGAAGGAATCACACTATCCAATCTCAAGATTTTCCATAAAACTGTAGTAATCAATATAGGATAAATTGCAGTCCATAAAGGCAGTCCGAAGAGATTTTTAATAAAGGGAAAAGTTTTCTTAAAGCTAAAAATTTTTGTTATTTATTCCATTATTAATATATTCCCTCATTCAAAAAAAAAAAAAAAAGAATCGGAGTCACCTTACCAAAACACAGTATTGAATGAATGAATAAAAGACAAGTGAAAACATAAGGGTAAAACAAAGGCACAAAAGTCACTTAATAGTAATACACAAACATACAAACCATGGCATGAACTCTACCCTCTAGAAGTACAAGCAGATTTAGCCAAGTGCTTTCTAGCAGCCAGCCCCCCAGAAGAAGAAAAGACAGTTGCAGGTCCACACTGCTCCAAAGATAAAAGACAAAATCAGATGTTCACGAGAGAGTATCATGTCAGGGTTCTGTGACTTGAGAGAAAGTTCTCCCATTTAGGAAAAACACAACCGTGTGGGGGCCAGTGAGGGTGTGAAATGTCATCAGCCTTGGAGCCCGCAGCTCCAGCAGTGACAAGGAGGAGCATCCCTGGCACAAGCGTCAACAATTTGACACCAGGTATTGGCAGCCTCGGAACCGAGATCTGAGAGTCTGCAGCCTGCAGGGGTGTGGCTTTCAGTTGGCCTCTGACGAGAGAAGAGCAAGAAAACTCCAAGGCAGCCAAGAGAACAAATTCACAGAACACTTGTGAGATACCACATAGGGATTCCAAGAACTCTTCACGAGGAAACAGAAGAGTTCTTAGAATAGGTGGGGGAAGAGAGAGAGAAATACTGCTATCTCACTGCTATTTGGGTCTACACATGAGATTATGTGGTTCTTTTTATTTTTTTGTGTTTTATGAAACCAATGAGTGTATTTCTTAAAAAAAAAAAAAACTTAAGTGGAACAGTAGTTAGTATACAGTGGAAAATAGCAGAATTCTACCCCTTTGATACTCATTCCCAAATTCCCCCTCCTCTTTATTTTTTTTAATTTATTTATTTGAAAGAGACAGAGACAGAGATTGCGAGAACAAGGGGAGGGGCAGAGGGAGAAGCAGACTCCCCGAGGAGCAGGGAGCCTGACCCAGGACTCAATCCCAGCACCCTGCGATCACTACTTGAGCCAAAGGCAGATGCTTAACTGGCTGAGCCACCCAGGCATCCCCACAAATTCCCCCCCCCCCCTTAAGCAATTTCTCTGAGGTTTTTTTGGCTGTTTTTTCTGGTTTTGTCTCCTTGTATCTAAACTATGAGCTCACGTCGCCATTTTTTTCATTTTTTTACTTTACCTATTATGTGTTGACTTGCTATTGTGGTAAATGGAGATATACCTCTCTTAAATCATATCCCTCAAGGACAAGCATTCCTCGTTTGATTGCGTTTCACATTATGGTGCTTAGCAGATACTACGTTTTTTAGGAATTAGAGATTTGCGGCCACCCTATGTCGTGCAAGTCTGCTGGCCCCATTTTCCCAAAAGCACTTGTTCACTTCATGTCCCAGCATCATATTTTGCATTTTTTCAAACTTTTACATTATTTTTATATTTGTTATGGTGATTGGTGATTAGTAATTATGAGTCACTGAAAGCTCAAGTGATGGTTAGTATTTTTTAGCAATAAAGTATTTTTTAAATAATGTATGCATTTTTTTATATATAATGCTATTGCACACTTAACAAACTACACTATAGTGTAAACACAACTTTCATAGACACTGGGAAGCCCAAAATTCATTTGACTCATTTTACTGCAATATTTGCTTTATTGCCATGGTCTGGAACTGAATATCTCAAAGATGTGTATATTCATTTATATGTTCTTTCTCATTCCCTTTTTCCCAAATCTGTTACATGGGCATTTTTGTTTAAGCAAATATTTATTATTTATATTAGTATAGTTTCTACTATTCATAGCTGTGATAGTGTGTACTATAACATTTCCTTTTTGAACGTTATGTTTTTTCCAATATAAATAATTGCTTTGGTTTTTGTTACTTGTTTGCTTAATTTTTCTATGTCAAATCACTAATTCAATTCTAAACTATCCAACAGAGCTAAAAATAATTTCTGAGTATATTAAAATACATTGGATACTCTATACATTTAGTTTTCTCCCTTTAGTTTTCTCTCCAAGTATCTCTCTTGGAGCCCTTTGTTGTCATTTTCTTATTGGTACTGGTTGCTCACAAGGCCTGCTCCCAGCTGTTATCCTAAAACTAGCCATCACTGAAATCCAGGGAATTTTTTTTTTCCCCTCACTTAATGTATTGAATCTTTGTTCCCTGGGATCCAGTGTCTTTCTCTTTCTTGGCTTCCTTTTTTACATTGTTTAGTGTTTCTGAATAAAATTGTCATGATTTTACTCATTTACCTGAGTGATAATTTGCCTAGGTATAGAATTTCAGATTGGATATAATTTGTCCTCAGAATTTTAAGCCACCACTCCACTTTTTTCCCCAGACTCTTTTACTATTCTTGTTTTGTTTGTCTTTGTTTTTTTTTTTTTTTTTTTTTTCTGAGTCCTGGATTGCTTTTCCTTCCCTTGGATTCTTGCTATGCCTTATTTGTTTCTTTGTATATTTAGCATTGGTTGTCTTTGTCTTTCTTAAGTCTTTTTCAGGTATCTAGTGATTATTGAATACACATATTCAGATTTTTTTAGGGCTATTCCAGGGAAGAAAGCTGAACCTTCTGATTGGTGGGTACATGAGGCTAGAGCTATCAACATTCTGGCTTTCAGCTTTCTTGGCACTAAGATTCAAGAGAGTGGGTGGAGAATTATCCTTTATTATATGGACTTTGTCTTAATCTCAGTCTTTATAGTATGGCTTTTGCTTTGCCTGCCACTGTACTTGTCCCCGATTTGGGGCTTGTCTTTTCAATTTATCCATGCATTAAACCTCCAATCTTCGGCTTTGAGCATAGGAGAGAAAGTAGTATGTTATATCAAAGAAAATAGTCAGATACTTCTACATAGGAAAAGATACTGGGAAAAGGATATCTAACAGTTAAACATAGCAGATTGAACATATGGCTCTGATTTCTGTTGCCTCCAGAAACTCTGCTAAAATGAGAATAAAATTTTTGAAATGAATAAACACAGTAAAGAGAGAACATGAACAGCGATGTAGCAGTCAGAGCTCTGGCAGAAAACAGATTGGCACACTCAAATGAGAATTGAATAGAATTTAATAAAACTATTTACAGAAGTGTGAGCAGGATTAAGAGAACTGACAAGGGATGGTGAAATACATGGGGGCTAACAACATTTGGAAGCTATCACCATCTCTAGGCCTCTAGGAGCAAGTGGGAAGAATGATGACTGGAACCTGGTAAGAGCACTAGGCATAGAAAAGAAGAACACTATAGGAGCCACAGAGTTAGATAGAAGCATTGTGCCACCACCCAAACGGTGGCATTCCAGGGATAAAGTTTGTGGTGAGAATGCAGCAATTGGAATAAATATTCTTACATCTACAATTCTATCTCCTCCCACTCTCCAGTCTTCTGCCAGAACCTCCAATTAGCTGAATCCAACTGGAAGCCAAAAGTCAAGGGAGCTTAATTCCACAGAAGTATCTTCTCTGCACACAGAGCAGGGCAAAAAAAAAAAAAAGATGGGGAATGAATTTGGAAGAGCAAAATGGATAAATAACACAAGCACAGACAGGAGATGTCAACAAATTTTTAGAAGATAAAAATTGGATAAAGGAGTTGCTAGAATTGTGAAAGCTTAGTACCGCAGGGGTATGCTAATGAGAATAAAGCTGAAATCACCACAGTATTTTATAAATGCCCAGAATCTGGAAGCACCAGTTATCTCTAAAGGCAGAAATTAATGCAGAGCTGAAAAGAGAAGGACTGGTTGAAAAACTTTAAATGGCTTGCTCATAGCCATAAAACTCCATTTTGCAGAGACAAGTGGGCCCTCTTTCCCACTCTAGCAGAAGACAGGGCATCAGGAAACTTGCGGTATCTAGATACAGTAGTACCAGACACAGATGAAGGCAAGAATAATTATTTGTACAGGATTCATAGGGGGGTATCACAATTCTACTGGACAGTTTAAGATCGAACTAGGAATTATTACATAGAAAATTACTAGAACCACCCACAGGCAATTATTAATTCCAGTATAGCTAAAAAGTTATATAATCTGTAGTATAACAAAATAAGCATATTATAAATATTGATTTAAAGAAAAAATGTGAAAATAAAATAAAAATAAGAAAAAATGTATATTGGGAGGATGAAGGGAAGGAAGGGGATGTTACATGTGCTAAAACCCATTATTCCATAATATGAAGTCAACAAGTAGCATATAAAGTGCAATTTAAGAATATTTTTGGGGGCCCCTGGGTGGCGCAGTTGGTTGAGTGACTGCCTTCGGCTCAGGTCGTGATCCCGGAGTCCTGGGATCGAGTCCCACATCGGGCTCCCAGCTCCATGGGGAGTCCGCTTCTCACTCTGACCTTCTCCCTTCTCATGCTCTCTCTCACTCTCTCTCTTTCCTAATAAATAAATAAAATCTTTAAAAAAAAAAAAGAATATTTTTGGAAATATAAAATAAAAAACCAGAGAAATCAGCTAAAAGAATTCAAAATTTTGCTTCTGAGGAACACATTTCAGAGGTAGGAATGGTGGTTCATGGTGCTACATTATTGTCATTATAAACTTTATCATTATATTAGACTTCTTCAAATTATGTATATATTTCACTTTCATAAAAGGTAAAGTAACTTTTAAACAAAGGAGTAAAGGATATTTGTGTTGCCATTAAAATAGTAAGGTTCACTCAAGGCCTAGTTAAAAAAAAAAAAAAAAACGGAGGAAATGCCTAAGGGAGGGACATATGGTGGACGAATACTGGTCTCATCAAACCTCTCAGAATTCCAATTCACTAAGTACTAACAGAAGTTGCTATTAACTTGTAAAGACAACAGAAATACATTTTAGATATACAAGAGCATATCCTAAAACACTCTTCAGAAAAGAACTACAACCAAATGAGAGCTTAACCAATTATAAATTGGTAAGGTAATGATGGAGTATTTCCTATCAAATCAACTTTCTAGTGGATAATAAGTATAAATTCTGAGAAAAATTGTAAAAAACAACAACTTGAAAGCACCAGAGAAAGACCAAACTCAGGCCAAAAGTAGGTAGTATGGGTATTTACATTTGAAAAGGGGGAATGTTTTTTTTTTTTTTTTAAAGATTTTTATTTATTCATTTGAGAAAGAGAGAGAGTGAGAGAGAGCATGAGAAGGGAGAAGGTCAGAGTGAGAAGCGGACTCC
>JAPYYJ010001885.1:0-13576 GCA_028533885.1 Nasua narica | reverse complement strand
TCTCAGTGGATGCGAGGGAATGAATAGCAATCAGGCTGAGGCACATTTGTCCACCTGCTTCTTCCTTCACCTGCTGTCTCAGTCCACGTTGGGCTGTAAACTTCTCAAGTCTTATTCTTATGTTTTATCATCATGTAAAATCATTATTACCCCTTCACAAGTGAGGAGTGGAAGTAAAGAGACGGACCGTTTGGTGGTTGTGTGAGTTGGCTGCAATGTGGGGTTAGAATGAGGTCTTCCTCTCTCAGGACTTCTAGAAAGTCCCCCAAGCCTCATGTTTTACAAATACAGAGTATGACTAAAAGAACTGCTGTCAGACAGACGCAGGAGAGCATATGTACACGAAACCTTTTTTACCTCAAAGAAGCCAATTCTGAAAGGTGGTATATATATGTTTTCTACCTTCAGGTTCAGTGGTAGAAAAATAAAAAGTTAAGAAGCTACAAGTGAAATGGTTCATAAGTACATTATTATCCTGCTCCCATGTTGAGGGTTCCTTCTGTAAAAATGTTCACGGTAGAGACTATATTTCGGCATGAACAAGCTACCAGTAGCTCTACCATCTGTCAACCACGGGTACCGAAAATGTTCAGAAAAGGTGGTATGGTATTCCAAGCATTGTATCTTTAAGAAAAAGGAATAAGATTATTGCTGTTTTTAGACTGGCTTTTTCCTTAGTACACTGAGCAGCCTTCCCTGGCTGGCATTTTCCCCCCCAACTTCCCCCCCCCACTCCGGGTGTGCCCCCCCAAGGAATTGTATGCTAATTTACATCCAGGCACGTCTGTTGCCAGATGTTTGCAAAACAATGGGTATGTGTCCTTGAGTGAGTAATGAGTATTTACCTCATCCTGCGATGAGAAGCCTATTTGGAGCACCCCAGAACTTCTGAGTCAAGGGCAGAACCTCCCAGGAAAACCTGTCCGTACTTCCTAAGGCTGGCCTCCAGTGAGTTTTACAAGCCCGAAATGGCCTTTCCAGTAGGCTCACCCGTCTTTATTCGGTGGACCTTATTCAGAGTGGCTGTGGTCTGTTTGCAATCATTAAATTCACTGTTGGCTATTTTGATGAGTTCGTATGTTTGGAAAAGATAGTGCCGAGGCCCTCTGGGTGCCCCTTGCACCTCTGGGTCTTTGGCGTGGGTGGATCGCTGGGGTCAGGCCGGCTCCTCTGCCTCGGCCACCATCCGACGAGTGTTTGCTCACGGACATTGTTTAAGGGGTCCAAGGGAAGCTGTTTTAGACCAGGGGGATGCGTTTGAAATCAGGAGTTTCAGTTCGTTTGTGCTTTCATTCCAGGAAAGATTGGCCAAGGGGCGCCTTGGTTAAGCGTCTGCCTTCGGCTCAGGTCATGATCTCAGGGCCCTGGGTTTGAGTCCTGCGTCAGGCTCTCTGCTCAATGGGGAGTCTGCTTCTCCCTCTCCCTCTCTCTCTGTGCATTCTCTCTCTCTCTCAAATAAATAAACAAAATCTTAAAATAAAATGGCTCCAACACTCACTGTAAAAAAGAAAAAAAGAAAAAGATTTGTCAAAAGATAGGTGATAGGTGCTTCCCGGAAGGGAAACATTGTGTGCCGATTTCCCCAGTATTTCTTATTATGAAAGTCCTGTCTGGTTCATGAGAGAACAGTTGAGGAAAGTATGGCAGAAAGCAAAGGGTCAGAAAGAGAAATACGAAATCATAAGGAATCCTGCTTAGCCTCCACTACTGTCAACATTTTGGGGGCATTTATAAAATTGCTTGAAAACAACCACGGCTTTCCGGCCCCTCCTTGCCCCCCCACTCCATAACAACATTTTGCCTTAGGAAATGGATATTTTAGTCGTGGTCATTGGTGAAGACCTGGTCCTACTTCAATTTGAACAGCTTCCCCTAGGCATCCACACACTGGCCACTTGCTTCCTCTGCGGTCTCTGCCCTCCCGTGGCTGAGTCACGCTGCTGTGACCCCCAGCCAGCCCGACGGCATGTTGAAACCAAGACCTGACACTCCCCTTCCACCCCAAAAAGCTGGGGGCTGCTCGACGTTTGGGGCTGAGATGTCCCAGCTCCTCCATTTCGGGGTGTTTGCCTGGCTTCCTCACCTACGGCTCCCTGCTGCACCCCACCCTCCCCTCGCCTCACCCCCCAACACCTGCTCCTTACCCAGTTGCTTCCTCCGGGTAACCTCATGACTTTTTGGTAAGACCATAGAGGCGATTGCTTTTTGAGTGCCTTCTGGAGTGCCAGGCATTGTCCCCTGCCCTCTGTGCCCTCACCCCCAGGCCCCTGAAGCAAGAGAGGAGCTCAGAGGTTGAGTTAACCGCAGAAGTGCCAGAGCCAGAGTTGCCCGAGGCCGGGATCAGGATCGAACTCTCCAGACCAGACCAGAAAGCCTCTCCCCTCCCCAGTTCGTGGCTTCTTTTCTGCTTTTGTTAAGAAATGAGCCTTTCCTAGGAGAGGTTCTTTGTCCCTCACGGATGCGGGGGGCCAGCAGGAGGGGCTGAGTGAGGCCTCTGCCTCATCCGTTGGGGTGCAGGGACTTCAGGGCCCCCACCTCTCAGGGTCAGGGGCCGGGAAGAAAGATCCACAGCTATTCAGATCCTCAGAACGGGAGGTGTAGTAGACGTGCCTGTTCAAGTCGGGGCAGGAGGCCTGCACGTGTGGGGACAACAACCACCACTTCCCTGTGCCTGGCTGTATCTCAAGCACATGCTCGTTTAACTTATTTTATCCCACTGAATCCTCACGGTGTTGGGAAGCGCCTCTGCACCCCGCTTGTTACAGCTGAGGTAAATGTGGCTGGGGGGGCAGTGACTGAGCCGGCCCTGAGGGCCAGGCCTCTGGCCCACCAGCATCCGAGCTCTCCACCGCTGCCCTCGGGCACCTCGCATCCTCACTGTGCGGGGTTGCTGAGGGCAGCTAACCCCCAGCAGGGTCGGCATGGGGTGGGGGTGGCCATTCGGAGGCTGTTGTAGATATTGAAGACCCCAGAGGGAAGAGGTTACTCAGCTTGTAAAGGAAAGCCAGGCTCTGTTTGATTTTCTTCCTGGGTCCCCACACATCAGAAGGCAACCTGTCTCTTTCATCCGGGCATGACGTCCTCAGTGTTTTCGTCTTTGGACAATGCCAGAACCTGTTCTTTCTGCCTCTCAACCCTCCCCTGACTTTGATCAGCCAATTTCTGAGCAGCAGATGACCTTCAGAGGTGCAGGGATGACATTCCTAACTGAGAGGAGGGTGGGGGCTTGCCCAGCCAAAGCCCCGGGCTGGCCCGGCCTGTGGGGCTGAGAGGAGGAGAGCGAGGTGCACCCTGGTTTAGAGGCTCTTGCCTCCTTGTTTCAGGGTGAGGTCAGGGAAGTAGCAGCGGGATTGGGAGAGCTCTTCGATCTGCCACTCAGGGCTTAGACTCAAACCGTGAAAAACTCTGTGTTGTGGCTTCCTTATCCAGTGAAAGGAGGGTTTGAAGGCATTTCAGCCCTCCCTTTTCCTCCCCCGATGCTCAGTGCCACACACGTAGGCATTAATGTAAGGGGACCGGTCATCAAAGTTACTGGGGACCGCTCTTGACTTCCCCGGACGGGAGGAGGTGGACAAGGCGCTGTCTCCATCACACTTGCTGAGGTGGGGAGCCAGGGCTTCTGGGCCTGCTAAACCTTTGCCTCCTGTTCTGTGCAGAAGGCCTGCCAGTGCCCTCCAGAGTCACCCCTTTGGTCTGACACAGTGGCATGGCCTGGAGGGGTGGCCCTTGCTAGCCCCGCCCCCCTCAGCCAGCAGCTGGGGGCGGGGCCAGTGGAGTGGGAATTGTAGTCACTATATTAAGTGTTTTTCTTGTATGCTCATTTGACTCAACCACCCTTATGGGGAAGAGAATGTTCTCCCCACTGCATGATCACGACCGCTGCGACTTGGAGGGACTGTTTTCTCCTGGCCACTGTAGGTGGGAGCTGGGGTGGGGCCGGGGCATTGCTGACGCTTGGCCCGGTGCGCCTTGACTCCCCATAGCTGCCGCTTTGACCGCGGGGAGCGTTTCTTCAGTAACCTGAGGTCTGGGGCAAGAGCAGGGACCAGGCCTTCCCCCTGTTGGTTTCCAATAGCCAGCAGTGCTTCGTTGATGCATGACCACCCTCTGTATCCCTTCCTTGCAGGTTCTGTGGACAATCACCATGGGAAGCAAAGGAGGCTTCATCCTTCTGCTCATCCTGGCTGTCCTCTGCCGTTCAGGTGAGTGGGCCGGGGGGACATGGATTTAGAGCATCTAAGTCACCTTGGTCATAAGCTTCCTTCTTCTTAGGCCTCAGGGAGACGGAGCGGTTGCCACTGGCCTCGGACGGGGCTTTGCTTCTTTTGCCTTCCGGTGTGATAGACGGCCCAGGGCTGTGTGCCAGCTCCTTCCTACATGACATTCTTGCTCTCCTTGGAGCACCTTCCTGACTGACAGCCCATCGTGGGTGACAGAGTAGCTTTTTGGGGAGAGCAGGGCTAAAGTTTCTCCCTCTCACCAGCTGTTGGGGACCCCAGTGGCCACCAGCTTGAAAGTGCTGAGCCCCATCCTTCTGCACGGGGCCATCGCTGCGCGATAGTGCCAAGGACAGTGACGATGACCCTAGAAGCAGGGGCAGCAGCCAGCTCACGGCCTTTGTGTGCCGACCGCTGTCCTCGGCACTTTGTGTGCACTTGGTTACGGAATCCTCATGTTAGCTCTGTGGAGTAGGTCCTGTTTTTGCCCTCGTTTTAGAAATGACCAGACAGGGGTGCCTGGGTGGCTCAGTGGGTTAAAGCCTCTGCCTTCAGCTCAGGTCACGATCCCAGTGTCCTGGGATCAAGCCCCGCATCGGGCTCTCTGCTCATTGGGAAGCCTGCTTCCCCCCCTCTCTCTGCCTGCCTCTCTGCCTACTTGTGATCTCTCTCTCTCTCTCTGTCTGTCAAATGAATAAATAAAAATATTAAAAAAAAAAAAAAAGAAAGAAAGAAATGGCCGGACTAAGGCCCAAAGAGATGAAATCATTTGTAAAATGTCACAGAGAAGTGGTGCAGCCCGAATTTGAGCCCCAACAGACTGGTGCCAGTGTGTGCTCTGAACTCCTTCCCCAGCCACCCCTGCCTGGTTCCTGGAAGTTGTGTGCTCCCGAGGCTTAGTTCCGTAACGGTGGAAACACCTTTGTTACTGGGGCGCCCGGGCGGCTCAGTGCGTTAAAGCCTCTGCCTTCGGCTCAGGTCATGATCTCAGGGTCCTGGGATCAAGCCCCGCATCAGTCTCCCCACACAGTGGGGAGTCTGCCTCTCCCTCTGCCCCCCCGCCCCTCCCCCTCCTCACTCTCTCTCTAATAAATAAATAAATCTTAAAAGAAAAAGAAACACCTGTGTTAACTTGCTTTGCTTCATGATAAGGATCAAATGTTTTTCTCTGCCTCTGTCCGGTTGTTTCTGCCAGTTTTCCAGGGGTTTTTTGGTGGGGGAGAGGCAGAAAGGGAAGTAGCCATGCAGTGAGCAACGAAGAGATCTCTGCCAGGTCAGAGCATGTCTCAGATATTATTGGCTTCAGCAGCTACCATATACTGTATTTTTTCTGTGTCCCGGGGACGGTGCCAAGGTCAGTCTCACTTAACCCTTCCAGCTACCCCGTGAGGGATCTTTGTTGTTATTCCCATTTTACAGTTGAGGGAACTGAGGCAAAGAAGGAACTAGCCCAAGGACACCTTTGGATATGCTGTCCCTTTCTGAGAAGAAAGAGCCGCCATGACCCGCCCTCCCCACCTCTGTTCCTGGCACCTGGGGGTCGGTGGTGATGGCGCTGACCCCCGTGAAAAACATGCCGCACTTGTCTTCGTTCTTCGGCGCCATGTGTTTCCTGTGAGTGGAACCATCCAGGCTCCAGCGCCGCCATCTGTTCGCGGGGCAGGCTTGGGTGTGGGGCCGCCGCCTGTTCAGTGACAGGTCCCCAGCCCGTCCCCAGAGAGTCAGAGTCCATCGGGGCTCGAGCCCACCCGGGGGAGGCGCTTCCCTGGCTGCTGCCTAGGCCCTGAGGAAGACGCGGGGGAGCCTCCCTCGCCCCTCTGTTAGCCCAGGGTCCGATCCCCTCACAGTTTGTGCTCTTTCCTTCCCTTTCCCCGCCCTGGACCGTTAGAAGAATGTCACGGTCAAACCAAGCTCCGGTTTCAGAACTGACGGCCTGGGTTTGAGTCCCAAGTCTCCCTTTGTAATGTGGGACTTCGGACAAGTTCGCTAACATTTTATCCTAGTTTTCTCTCCCATCACGGCGCTGAGGTCACCGAGCCTACCTCTCGTGACAGTTCAAGATCCAGGGCTGAGCGTGGAGGTGTGCGGGATCTCTGCACTCCGAGTGAACACATTAGCTGTGTCTCCGCCCCACACAAGTTCCAGGGCTGAGCTTCGGTTCCGCTGTTCTCCAGGGGGTTTCTAGAAGCCAAGTGTGGTCTGGCTGTAGCCAGGAGAGGAGTCAGTCCTCAGAGCAGCCTTTTCAGGTGGCCCTCCCAAGTATCCAGGCTAGAACATTCTTCCCTCCTACAACCTCCTCTCCTATGCGAGTGTGCACATCTGAAACATGGAGGGGACTGCAGAAAGATGGCATCTTCGTCCCTTCTCACGGTGGCTTGCCTCTCACAGGCACGACTAGCACGAACGTTGAGGGGCGGGGGAGGCAGAGTGGACTCCGGCTGTGCTGTTTCAGTGTCCTTGGGTGAGCCACTTCCCTTCTCCAGGCATCCGTCTTGTCATCTGCAAACACGGTGGACAGGGGAGCATTTTTTGGACTGACATTTCAAATATTAATCTGGAACCTTCACAAATCAGAGGGTCCTCTGCTAGTGAGATTTCATACCAGTGAAGGCAAGCATGGCCATTTTATATGTTACAGAGAGCTTGATTCCTGTGGTGCCCAGATAGTGAGGAGCCACTCTCTTTGGGCCTTCTGGAGAATTCCCTGCCCTATGTGATGAATATAGGCTTTGGTCTTAGAACTACAAGTCAGCTCTTGGGTTCTAAAAAACCCACGCTTGGTCTGGGTTTAACATGACATTCTTCTATGAGATTTTACAGATTTCATCTTTGAAAATGTGTTTTCACACAGATACGTACTGCTTGATAACTGACTATCTGTCTAGGAGAATGTGATCTAACAGCGTATTCATGGCCTGGAAGGCATTTATAGAATTCTGTTATTTTTTTTCTCTTGATAGTTTCCTTTTAATATGTCATTACATTGCAGGTTAAGCATTTCCTTTTTTTTTTTTTTTTTATCGCTTCTAGTTGAAAGTAAGAGGAATCTTCTCAATTGCACGGTTATGTGGGTTTATTATTTATTTATTTATTTCTAAAATTTTATTCATTTATTTGTCAGAGAGGGGTGGGGGGCAGAAGCAGGGGGAGCAGCAGGCTCTGCTGAGCGGGGAACCGGATGCGGGACTCGATCCCAGGACCCTGGGATCATGACCTGAGCCGAAGGCAGATGCTTAACCGACTGAGCCACCCAGGCGTCGCAGTTATACGGATTTTGAAATATGGAAATTCGTTTTGCATTTGTATTAGGGCCCAAAAAATGCTGCTGGAACTGTAGTTTGAGATTGGGAAAATGCATCTGCTACAGGTTCATGTGGGAAAGGAAGCGTGCTCTGTGTTTCCGACCTTGGCCCCATACCAGTGGTGGTGGTGGGCTCCCTTCTGCGGCCAGAAGGATGCGTCAGTGGTGATCTTACGGGCGCTGACAGGGTTTCCTCCTGATTCTAGGTCATAGCCTGACATGCTACACCTGTACTGACGACAAACCCTGCAACAGGACCTCCATTTGTTCGGTGAATCATAACGCGTGTCTTTGGGTCAAAACTGGTAAGAGTGCTCCCCTCCCGGTCTCCTCAGGTAATGGGATGATGAGGGCCTGGGAAATACTGCATGTCGTGCTCATTCTCATCGGACCTGTATTCAACAAGTAATGGTTACCATCTAAGAAATGAAAATAAAAACACCCTTCAAGCTTATTCTATTTTTCTACCCTCTACCACAAAGTCCTCCCAGGGGCATTGTCAGGGAATAAGCTGAACATGTCCGGTAAACTCATAAAAGGCTTGGGAGACCCACAAATTCAGAAAAACCTGATAGAAAGGTGGAGAAGATTAATTTCCCAGAAAGGAGAAATCCCTCAATAAGGGATTGAGGGCTCCAATCCCTTGTGTCCAGTACTTATTATGTCCAATAAGTAAGGACACATCAGAATTATCCTGTCAGATTGGATGATCTGATGATCATTTTGGACGGAAAGTCTTGGAAGGTAGGTAAGATTCTGAGCCTTACATGCAAGGTCCTTGATTCTTTTGGGGGACAGGTCTTCTGCCTCTAGAGGATCGATCCTTCATTGTTAATGTGGAAAGCACAGTAAGGCCCCTGGAGAGAACGTAGCCATTCATTCCATGGATATTTGAAGACCAGTTACAAGTGAGCACATACATCAAGTTAACCTTGATTATCTGTGTCTCTTGGACCGCCCCACCTCAAAAAGTGTAATTTCCAAATGAGAGAATAAAGGCAATATTATGTGTAGAAGAAGAATTAGATCGCAGTTAGGAGCTCTGAACTCCAATCTCTGTCCTGCCTCCAGTAAGTTCTCTCTGCCTGTGGTTTTTGATTTATGAAATGTGCGTGTTGGATGGCAGAGGTGAGGAGAGGGAGGTAGAGTAGAGCCAGAATTTTTTTCCCAGCTCTCGAATCCTGGTGTTTCTTTCTTTTTTTTTTTTTTTAAAGATTTTATTTATTTATTTGAGAGACAGAGAAAGTGAGAGAGAGCATGAGAGGAGAGAAGGTTAGAGGAAGAAGCAGACTCCCCGTGGAGCTGGGAGCCCCATGTGGGACTCGATCCGGGAACTCAAGGATCATGACCTGAGCCGAAGGCAGTCGCTCAACCAACTGAGCCACCCAGGTGTCCAAATCTCGGTGTTTCTTATCAGATTGTTAAACTTTTATTGAAAAATTTGCAACTTTATTGAAGTATATTTGACAGGTAAAAATTATATATATGTATATAATTTGAGATGTATAGTATGATGATTGGATATTTGCATACATTGGGAAGTGATTACCGCAGTGGTCTAATTAATACATCCAACAGCTCGCATAGTTAGCCCTTTATTGTGTGATGAGATCACTAAGATCTAGTCTCTTAGCACATTTCAAAAATGTAATACAGGATTAGTAACTAGCCTCATCATGCTATAGATACCCAAAGCTTACTCATCTTATAATGAATTGTTCAGCTTTTAAAAGTGGTTCGCACAAATAACAAGACACACCTATTAAGGGTGGTCAGAATCCCAAAATACTGGCAGCACCAAATGCTGGCAAGGACGTGGAGCAGCGGGAGCTCTTGTTCTTTGCTTGTGGGAATGCAAAATGGTACGGCTTGGCAGTTTCTTAATAAGCTAAACATACTCTCACCATACGATTCAGCAGTCACTCAATACTTACCCAAAGAGATTGAAAACCTATGTCCACATAAAAACCTGCACACAGATGTTTGTAGTAGCCAAAACTTGGAAGCAACCATCATGTCCTTCGGTAAGTGAATGGATCAATGAACTGTACATTGTAATGCGTCCAGACAATGGACCAGAAAGAAATGAGCTCTTAAGCCATGAAAAGACATGAAGGAAATTTAAATACATATCACTAAGTGGAACAAGCCAATCTGAAAAGGCTACATCATGGATCATTCCAGCTATAGAATATTTTGGAACAGGCAAAACGAAGGAGACCATGAAGAGGTCGGTGGTTGCCAGGGGTTAGCAGGAAGGAGGGAGAGATGAAAAGGTGGAACACAGGATTTTAGGGCCACAAAACGACTCTGTAGGGTATTGTATTGGTGGATATTTGTCCTGCCTTTGTCAGACCCCATGCGACACCCGGAACGAACCCAGGGTAAATCATGGACTTTGAACAGTAATGGCAAATCCATGTCCGTTCACCAGTTTTGACAAGCGACTGCTCTGGGGGGGAGGCGGGGCGCTAAGAACCGGTTTTTTAGGGTGGAGATGGGAGTCCCAGGGGGCTAAATGAGAACTCTGTACTTTCTGCTCAATTTTGCTGTGAATCTCAAACTCTCCTCTAAAGAATAAAATCTATTTTTTAGAAGGATGATTTGAATCCTAAATATTTTTCTTCTTATGAACTTAAGTCCCGAGACTTCAACTTGCCATGTGATGATAGCAGTTCTTGAAATACAGAAATGCTGGGGCCCCTGGGTGGCGCAGTTGGTTGAGCGACTGCCTTCGGCTCAGGTCATGATCCCGGAGTCCCGGGATCGAGTCCCACATCGGGCTCTCAGCTCCATGGGGAGTCCGCTTCTCACTCTGACCTTCTCTCTCTCACTCTCTCTCTTTCCTAATAAATAAATAAATAAATAAAATCTTTAAAAAAAAAAAAAAAAAAAAGAAATGCTGACCTCACAGTGAGACCGATCCCACCGGGGCACCTCAGTCCCCCTCCAGCTCGGGTTGACGTCCCCTGGGAGACACAGGGCTCACTGTCATAAACGTGAGTCCAAGGTCAGGGGGTCAGGGACTCCGGTGGAGAAATCATTCCACTGCTCTAGCCACACCCTCCCCCCTCCCCCACTGTAACAAGGGAGCATTTCTCTCCCAGGGTCAGTGGACAGAGGAGGAAAGGGGTATGTGGGTGCTGTAGGTGAAGTCTACAAGAGAGGAGGCAGGCGCTGGGAGTTCATTCAGCTGCTATTTACTGGCATCCCGGCCAGTCCCGGGACTATAAACCATGTGAATATTAGACTCTGGCATAAGCCTTTGGTGACAGCACCCAGGGATCACTGCGGGGATAACCTTCCGAATCGGGCAGGCGTAGAGGTGCCAAGGACAATGAGGGACGGTTGCTTGGTGATGTTGGACTCAGACTAAATCTTCAGAAAGATCAGGGGTGATGTGCCCAGCAGAGAGAAAACTCTTAACATTCCGGGGACTCTGAGAAGCCACTTTATTTGGGTAATTCTGCTAGTGGCTTGTTGAGCTCACCATCACGGGTTGTTTCACAAATGAGATCATTGAAGTAGGATGCTTGGCTCACTGCAGGCCGCGGAGTAAATGATTCATTGGCAGCAATTATTAATAAACTACTCTCTGCTTTCTCCGGGCTGCTAGGCGCCCCCAGTTCTGGGAACTGGAATGTTTTTCCAGCTCCAATTCCTGATTAGGATCACGTAACACAGTAACTTGTCCTATTCAACAGCATCCTCTAGTTCAGTAATAGAAGCACCTACTTAGTACTTGTCACCCAAGGCAGTAGAGGCCCTGGAACAGTCTGTGGCCTCTGCGACTTGACCTTCAATAAAAGCCCGCCCAAATGCTCGTCCCCTCTGAGGGGGAAGACGAAACGGTTATACCCGCAGCTATGAATGTGGTTTTGTTCCCAGCTATGAATGAAATCAAGTTAGTTACAAGTCCCTAACAAGGAAATAGGCATCTGTAAGGGTTTTTTGTTTTTATTTTTGTTTTCATTCCAGCACGGAGGAGAATAAGAGAGTGATCCCAGGGTCAGGATTGTCCCTTCTCTGTCGGGGTGTCTCCAGCAGCTAGCGCACCGTCTTGCTAGTGCACTTATTTTTGGAGAGGAAAATCGAACATAATGCTTCTCAGCCAGCACACTGTTTTTCCCTTAACATAATTTTTCTGAATATTCCAAAACCACAATAAGATACTTGGCATAGATACTTTGGGCCTTTATTTTTCGGTGTGTGCGGAAATTTGGGACCATAATGGCATGTTTTTGGGAAACCCTTGCTGTATTACTGAATCATCTAATGATTTTTAAATGAACTTTAAAATATTTTGAAAATAAATCCATTCAATAACTTAAAAAAAAAATCTCAATCCATACAGAAATATATAAATGAAGGATAGTCTTCTGGGAAAACAACATTGTTAAACTCCTTGGGAATCTTTCCAGAGAAAATGAATGCATTTACCCCCAGATATAGGCTTCATTTATGCCTATGGCCCCCGTTCTGCATCCTGGTCTGTGTCCATTCTAATGAGACCAAATTCTCGTACCAGAAAATGTACATTTTATAGTGTTCAGTGGCTTTTAGTATACTCATAGAGTCATTCCACTTTGACCACTGTCTAACTCCAGAATATCTTCATCTCAGACACAAAGCCCACACCCATTAGCAGTCACTCCCCACCACTCCCACATACCCTAGCAATTACCGATTAACTTGCTATTTCCATGGATTTGCCTTCCGGACGTTTACTGGAAATCATACTGTGGGTGTGGCCTCTGTGATTGGCTTTTTCCACCCAGCAGAGTGCCTTTAAGGTTTGCCCATGTCATGGCACGTATCAGGACCTCCAGTCCTTTGTGTGGCTGAATCACACTCCACATTTGGTTGATGAATTCACCGCTCAGTGGACTTGGGGGTTTCCACTTGGTAGCTGTTTTGAGTACTGCCACTCTGACCATTCATGTATAAGCTTTTGTGTGAACATAGTTTTCAGTTCTCCTGGGTAGACCTACGTAGAAGTGCAATTGCTGGGTCATATGGGTAACTATTTATCTTTTTAGGAGTATAGTTCACACACAATATTACAGTACTTTTGGGTGTATGACTTAGGGATTTGACAAGTGTGTTCATGATGCTGTGTTCACAAGTGTACCTACCACGGGCCCCCTTCGACGGCTGTTAGGGTAGCGTTGACTGCATTCCCTACACCGTCTTGTCCTCCCACGACATGCGTTCCTTAACCGGACGCCTGTATCTCCCTCTCCCCTTCACCCGTTTTTCTCAACCACCCCCTTCCTTCCCTCCTGGCAACTACCAGTTTATTCTCTGTATTTATAGGTCTGATTCTGCTTTCTATTTGTTTATTTGGTTTTTAGATTCCACTTACAAGTACAATCATATAGGATTCATCTTTTTCAGTCTGTACTGAGGATAGTACCCTGTACTAAGTCTGTACTAAGCACAGTACCCTCTAGGTCCATCCACATATGTTGTCTCCAGTGGCACAATCTCATCCTTTTTTATGGCCGCATGATATTCCGTAGTGTGTGTGTGTGTGTGTGTGTGTGCGCACCACATCTTTATTTGTCTATCAGTGAACACGTGAGCTGCCTCCATGTCTTGCTTGGCTATTGTAAATAATGCTGCTGTAAACATAGGGGTGCATGTATCTTTTCAAATTAGTGGTTTTGATTTCTTTGGGTAAATGCTCAGCAGTGGAATTACTGGATCGTATGGTATCTGTAACTCTATTTTTAACTTTTTGAGCAATTGCCAGACTTTTCCAGAGTATCAGTGCCATTTTGCCTTCCCACCAGTGGTGGGAACGGAAGTTTCCAGTTTCTCCACTTTGTTGTCAACACTCGTTCCTTTCCAGTTTCTTGGTTTCCTTTCTTGGTTTCCTTTGCACCGGTGTAAAGGAAAGCTCGTTGTGGTTTTGATTTGTATTTTCCTAATGGCTGATGATATTGAACATCTTTTCATGTGCTGCTTGGCCATTTGTATATCTTTTTTTGAGGAAATCTCTGCATCCTTTGCTCATGTTTGTATTTTCATTATTGAGTTGTAGGAATGTTTTCTA
>JAPYYJ010001884.1:0-13579 GCA_028533885.1 Nasua narica | reverse complement strand
CATTTCTTAGCTTTGCCCTCTTCTTTTGACTTTATTCAGGGAGATTCTTCATGTATTGTAGCAGGGAGACCCCCAGTAGCTCCAGATTTGTAGCCTACCTTCCTAGTGACCTTAGTAGAAAGGGTACCTCTTCCTTCACGATCCCATAAAAGTTCTGGAATGATGTTTTTTTCTGGCTTGGTTGGCTAGGGTTTTTGGGTTTTTTTTGTTGTTGTTTTTTTTTTTGGTTTGTTTGTTTTTTGTTTTTTTTTTTTTGGTCGTGTGAATCTCTGTGGGCATTGAGACAGACAGGTCTAGCTGTCTGATTGGCAGGTCTAGCTCATGTGTCCACCGAACAAAGAGGGGGAAGAGGAATTCTTTAAGGAAAATTAAAACGTGGTTACAAGAAGAATAAGGGATGGATGGCAGGTAAAACAAACAGATGCCCATGGTTCCTTTCCTGTCCTGATTGAACTAGAAATTTCCCTCCACTTTTTCTGAGGCCCTTGGGATAGGATTGATAGATTTAGCAAGTACAAATACAGGCCACCCAGGCAAATTTGGATTTCTGACAAATAAATAATATATATATTTTTTGGTATAAATGTGTCCCATGATTGTTGTTAATAGGAAATTTAAATTAAAAAAAATTGAGAATTGAATGAACAAATCAACCACCTCAAGGCTTTGACATATTTAAACATTAAAAATAATTAAATAGATAGATAAACCAACCAACAAACAAATACATTTAGCAGGACATCTTGTATTTTATCTGGGAACCCAAACTTTGTATCTCTCGGAAAAACAACCCAAACCATTGGAAACACCAAAGCATAAGGAGGTTTTAAGAGCTTAAAATACTCCCTGGATGTGAGTTTGCTGTTGTTACTGATAAGCAAGTTTGGAGACTTTAATTGAAGCGGTGGGCGTCAATTTTGCTTGCACACTGGAGTCTCTCAAGGAACATGATAAATTCCAATGATTGGGTCCTACCCTAAACACACGAGATCAGAATATCTGAGGTGGGGGCTTAGATTTTCTCAAGTCTCCCTAGAAGATTTCTGCATATGGTCAGGGTCAGAAGGCACAGAGCAAAAGTGTTAATTCTTTGAAGGAAATTTCTGCATTAGAAAACAGAGGAAAAGCAGTCTAGAAGTATCCCCCAGTCTTTCTAAGCTCACACCAGTCATTCACTCTGCCGTCTACAAGATGATTTCTGGTTCGCAGAGCACACTGACAAATTTGATGAAAAGTCGCCCATGGAATGATTTTTCCAATGCGCGCTGGCAAATGCAGCCTGAGTGTAATTTTTACAAATGAGTGCCAATAGAGGAGCCTGCCTGCAAGGACAAAGAATATAGGAAAGATGGTTAAATTGTTATTTAGCTTAGATTTAATAAAGGAATCTTTTATTTCCTGAGAGTATTCTCTATGTAGTCTCGACACCTTCTGTTAAGCCTTTTAATCACGGGAAACTTGTGAGTTATCTGAGGATTGTGTTTAGAAGGGTCTTAGTAAAAGACAGTTTCTTCTGACATCAGGATAGGTTTCAAGATGGTTACTATGTTTGCCATCTGTGTATCCTCCTCTCTCCTCCGCTCTCTGCATCTCTTAGATCATGCTGGATTTTGTGACCGTGGCTTTGGCTTTGACTATATTTACATGTGAGTATATATGGTCTCCAATCACTCCAGTTATAGAGAGTGGCTCCCAAAATGTAGTCCAGAGATGAACTATATCAGCATCACCTAGAAAGATAATAAACACACACACACACACACACACACACACACACCCTCATCCCAGCTCCAGTAATCCGACACAGTTGATCTGGCGTAAGGGACAGATCATTTTCCGTTGATGATTGAAAACATCATTCTAGGTGAATCCACTACACATTTAGCTTTGAAAAACACTAGGTTCAGCAATCTGCATGGGTAAGGTTGATGGTAATGCAAGTTAGCATCTATTGAGTATGTACAATGCGTGAGACACAATAGAATCCCTTTACAACACACATCATCTCCTTTCATCCTCCCTATGCCCAATGAGTTTTTAGTTCCATCTTACTAACGGAAAGACAAAGTAGCCAAGAATTATCAAGGTCACCTAGCGTGTACTTGGTAGAGCTGGGGTGCACATCCAGGTTTTGATGTGTCTCCAATGCTTGTGCCACTATATGTGGCATTTTTTTTTTTTGTCCTTATGACCGACCACAGGGATGGCACAAGGGCCCTGACGGCCATAGGTCAGGTATCTGAAGGCTTTCTTCCTGGATGGGATGTTTGGCTCCTTCGCTTTTAAGATCTCCCACTTGACACAGATATTCTGCTGGGCAGAGCAACCTGGGAACCACGCGAAGGAAGGTTCAATGTGTTGCTCACTCCTAGAACCAGAAACCTGTTCTCTGAAAGTGGTTGCACAATGTTCCTGACAGTGACGTCAGGAAGGAGTCCCTGACTTCTCAAGACTTTGAGATGATGGGAATGTCTCTCCGGGGAGACTTGAACTCTTTGGGGAAGAGACAACACTTCTTGTAATGTCAAAACAGTGCACCTCCAATGGCTCAGTTTCCTTTGATATCTCAGGTTTCTTGCCAATAGTTCACTTGGAACAGTGAGACATGCTCACATACAAAGAACAAATTAAGGTGAGGGAATACCCAAGACCCTTCTTCAAGGAGAAAACTTTGATCTGCCAACTGAGTTTCCTGTGTCCCTCCGTATAAACACTGATGCCATGTGTTAGAGGCTTAGTAAACAGACTGGGTGTGAGGTTGGGATATTTCCAGAATGGGAAAAAAAATTATTCCGAAATCTTCAAAGAGTTAATGATCTCTGCAACTGGGGCTTTCTGTGTGGTTGTGTATGCTCTTAGCACAGCTCCGTTTCAATATTGTAATAGTTTCATAATGTGATTCCGGCTGCCTGCTACCCCGAGTGGCTGGTTATTCAAAACAAATCTTTGGTAAATAGGATATTTTTTTTCTCACATTCCTCATTTCTTCCTGCTGGTCTCTCATGCCATGAAGCCACAAGGACCTGTGTTTTTCCCTGTCTCACATTGCCATACTAAACAAAGGATGAAGACATACTGATGCGTGTGAGAGAAGTGTGCCGCAGAGACGTTCTCAGTAACCCAACGGCAGAGGCATTCCATATGTGTGGAGAATCCAATGGCACAGCGGGGTCGATGATCAGCCCTTCAGCTGTTGACATTGAGGTCATTGTTTCCAATTTCTGCCTCTGATGGTAGCAACCTGAAAGCCTGTCTCTGTCATCAGTAGTCAGTGAGAATGATTTACCAGTGCTCTTCCCAGGGGAACAATTCTCATGGCTTGGTTGGCTGTCAGGATTTATCTTGTAGACCTCGTCTAGTGAGCGTCTCGGAGCCCCGCCAGCCAGTGGAAACTCAAGTAATTTTTCTGCCATCCAGATCACAAAATTGCAGATTCTAAGGGATCGGTGCAGATGATCTTGTCCTGTGGTTTTTACTCTGGGCTTCAGGGTGGTCTTGGGTCAGCGGAAATGATTCAGGGGCTAATGTAGAGTGAGGAGTCAGGGAGTAAATAGGAATCCTGGTTTCCTTCTCTGTTTCAAACAGAACTGCTATGCTTCCTAATGTCATTTATATTTAGGTTCCATATAAGAATTTGTGTAATCCAACAGGATACATTCATTTGGGTTTTCAGCCCAGTCAGCATATGCTATCCTCCTCCATTAGCAGTCCAACATTTCCCTTTGAGGAATTCCCTCTCTCTCTCTATGTGTAGTTTTGTTAAGACTATAAATTCAGATGTCACTCTGCAGTGGAAGATAAAAGTGGTCGCTGGGGTTCTCCTCTCAGATCTGTCTGCTTGCTGGCCTGATGCTACTAGTACAAAGGCCACCTACCCCTGAGCATTGCCAAACCCATGGTGGAACTTCGAACAGTGAGCAAGGAATGTAAAGGAAATGAGATGGTTGGGTTTCGTCTATGCCGGCATTATTGCCCTATTTCATTTGCTCTCTTATGGGTCTGATTCTGCAATTTCTGCTGCCAAGCTCCTTGTAGTGCCATATTTTCATATATCTGCTTTCAAATCAATTCCATGGCATCTGATATCCTCTTATTAATTACCCTTTTTCTGACCATTAACACACCCCACACCCTCACTTATACAAAACCCTTTCTTTTAGGGGGACGAATTGAGGGCAAGCCAGGGTATGTACCCTGCTCAGAAGTCCCCTTGCACTAGGTCAGAACCAAGCCTAGAACTCAAATCCAGCCTTCTGACTGAGCTCTTTCTCCTTCATAGGGGTAAAATGTTCAACAGCCTACAGTGGCCAGACTCACGGCATTAATGAGTTCCAACTCCCATCTTCCCATAAATTGCATGGCTTTCTCAGTCCTCTAGTTTTCCTGCTTTTGATTAGGAAAAGGGCCCGGGGGTGGGGGGGAAGCTCTTTACTGTAGGAAAAATATAGTGTGAAGACAATAATAATTGGCAACTGACACTTTGCTCCAATATTAGGTAGACAAGAGGGAGTAATGGGAATTGTGGAAACATAGGAAATACTCCCCATCTAAAAGTAGTGGGCCACCATTCAGCTCTAGCTTATTACTGTCCTGGGATAATTTTGCCCTTGTGTTGTCAGAAATACTTATTTTTAAAAAGATAACCTGGAAATATGAAATTTTTAATGTAAAATGTCTGATCTTACTTGTGGTTGCTCAAATTGCTTGAAACAAATATAAATGCCAAGCAACATGCCGCTGCGTTGGATTTAACCCATGAACCATTGGCTTGTAATTTCTTCCTATCTCAAATCCATTCCTCTTTTTCCCCATGCTATATGTATGTATGCATGTATGTATGTATGTATGCATGCTATACACATGTGAAGATGTGGGTAACTCCCTTCCATCCTGGAAAACTTATGGAAACAAACTGCATTTTGAATCCTTAGATGCTCTCTGACAAAAAGAAAAATGCAGGTTTCATTCATTTTCAATTTGGCTGTCCTTATATTCTTAGCTAAAGTTCAGGGTGAAGGAAAAGGTTTAATTAAGGGATTCATTAATTAGACTGTTTAGTTTTCCTGTAGGGATGGAAATGAGGATCTGCGGAATAGTTCTGTCACATAGATCATTATGTAGAAAGGTCAGACATGAAGAGATATTGATATCAGGTGTTCAGGATGATTACACTGCAGCACTTTGCAGAAAAAGTCACTGCGATGTGTGTTTCCAGATCAATGAACAAATGAAAGAACATGTATGGCCATATTTTAAAATGATATAGAATAATGAGCTTAAAAAGTAGCTGGTTTATAATGAGTAATGATGAAGATTGAAAATTATGTTTTAAGGACTGTGAAACATGCTGTAGGGAAATCCCACAGTAAAAGTTTGGACCAAGGGTTGGCAAATTACAGCTTCTGGGACAAATCTGGTCTGTTGCTGGTTTTTGCAAATAAAGTTTTATTCGAACACAGCCATGACCATTTGCTTTTGTGCTCTAAGGGCAGAGTTGGGTACTTCCAACAGAGACTGTAGAGTTTGCAAAGTCTAAAATTTTTACTATCTGGCCTTTTAGAAAAAAAGTTTGCCAGTCCCTAAGAGTGTTGAGTTCTGTTTTAGAGATGAAAATTAAAGATGTGTTCAAAGAGTCAGGAGAGCCTAGACTAAGGTACAGAGTAGATACAGAAGTGGTAGAAGTTCAGATTTATTTGGAAGTTTCGCCCAAAAGGAATTGCTGGTGGATTGGATGAGGGTTATGGGTGAAAGTGAAGGCATAAGGGGAAAAAAAACAAAAAGAGGCAGGAGAAGGGAAGGATTGTGGAGCAGAGCAGGACTCCTCAGCTTCTTAGACCCTAGAAGAACACCTGACTTGCGCCATGTTGAATCGCACCCAAGTGAGTAATGTCTCACCTGTAGATGAGCGTTACCTCTGAGCTGATGTATCTCTGGGAGTGGGATTGATCACGATCAGTGGGTGTGGATGGTTCTGAGTGTGGAGGCTTCAGTTTATGGGGAAAGTGCAAAAAAAAAAAAAAAGTATGACTTCTAGGGAATGTCCTTCAAAGTACGATTCCTACCTCTCTTTTCAGCTTCCTTCTCCTTGTGGGCTGGAATACATATTCAGTGATTTGTTCCAGTCATCTTGAACCATGAGGCGATCTTGAGAAGGATGCCATGAATGGTGGAGCAGCAAAAATTAAAGGAACCAGTGACTAATATAATAGAGCATCATCTGGCCCTGGGCACCCTAGTCCCAGATTTCCATCTTCCTCAAACCAATGCTACATTGGATTTGCAATGATTCTCACAGCTGGACTGATTTTATTTAATATAGTATATACTCTGAAAAGTGGTCAATTCTGATTATTTTAACCTGGTGCTGAAGATACCCATTTAAGGGCTTTATCCCAAGTTACCAAACTTGTGGACTCTGAAACCACTGGAAGATCCTTTCTTTCATTCCTTATATTGATAATGTATTTCTTCTCCTTTCTTCTCTATCAATTTTTAATGGAAGTATATTGATTTTATTGATCTTTTCAAATAACCAGCATTTGATTCTATTCTTCTTCTCTATTGTTATTCTTTGTCTTCAGTTCCTTCCTTCAGTTTATGTTACTTCTATTTTGCTGCTTTTCCCCCCTAGTTTCTTAAGGAGGAAGCTTTGATGATAGATTTGATACTTTTGTTTTTTGACACGCACACTTAATTCTATAAATTTTCCTCTAAACACTGCTTTAGCTATAACATGTACTTTCTGACTTTTGTATTTTCAAATTGTTTTCTTTAAAATATTTTCTAATTTCCCTTGAAACTTCCTCTTTGACACATTGGTTATTTAGAGGTATATTGTCTAATTTCCAAGTATTTGGAGATTTTTCTTTTATGTTTCTATTATTGGTTTCTAGGTTAATTCTATTATGAGCAGAGAACATACTTTATATGATTTCAATTCTGTTTAACTTGTTACGGTTTGCTTTATGAAGCCAGATGTGTTCTATCTTGGAGAATGTTACATGTGCACTTAAAAAGAATGTATATTCAGCTGTTGTTGGGTGGATGGTTTAATGAATGTCAGTTAGACATGGTCAGTCGATAGTGTTATTTAGTTCTTCTATATTCTAACTTATTTTTTTTTGTTCTATCAGTTACTTAGGTGTATTGCAGATTTGTCTATTTTTCCTTTTAGTTCTGCCAATTTGGGCTTTATGTATTTTGGATCTCTGTTGTTACATGCATATATACTTAGGATTCTTATATCTTTTAATGAAATTACCCTTTTATTGTTATGTAATATCATTTCTTATCCCTGGTAGTTTTATTTGTTCTGAAGTTTATGTAGATTGATACTGCTACTATAGATTTCTTTTGTTTACTGTTTGCATAATATACCTTTTTCTAGATGTTTGCTTTTAACTTGCCTATATTAATATATTTATATTAAGTTCCTGTAGACAGCATAAAGTTGGATCATGTGTTTATCTATTTTTTATGTTCCTTGTCTTTTAATCAAGGTGTTTCATGTATTTATATGTAAACAAAATATTGACATGATAGGATTTTAATCTGCCATTTTAATTGTGTTTTCTACTTATTCTTTATATTCTCATTTCTTTGTTCCCTCTTCCTGTTTTTATTATGTGTTATTGGAATAGTTTTTTGTATTCCATTTTCATTTATTTACTATGTTTTTCACTATATCTCTTGGTGTAATTTTTAGTAGATACTATGGTAATTACAGTATTTGTATATATTTTTTCACAGTTTATTTAGAATATATAGTTTACCATTTCAAATTGAATGCAGCAAACTTATTACCATTTAGGTCTCATGATTCCCTTCCCTTCATCTTGTAGGTGTCTTATTTAAAGGATAGACTATTAGGTTTATGCCAATACTTACCATTTATGTTTTTCTTCTTTTATTTCTTTCAAATAACACCATGTCATTTCATGGGTAGTGCAAGTACCTTATAATAACAAAATATTCCTGATTCCTCCCTCCTGTTCCTTGTATTACTGCTGTCATTTACTTTACTTATACATAAGTGTACATATAATATGTATGCATAGATCATCAGCACATTGTTGTGACTATTATTTTAAAAAGTTGTTATCTGTTAGACCAATTAAGAATAGAAAAAAGTATTTTAGTTTACCTTTACTTATTCATTCTGTGATGTTCTTCCTTTCTTCATGTAGATCCAAGTTCTGGTCTATATAATTTCCTTCTCTCTGAAGAACTTCTAAGATGTCTTGCAAGGTAGGTCTATGGGCAACAAATTCTCTCAATATTTATTCGTTTTTTCACAACCATTTCCATTCTTCTATCAGTCGCACCCAATGAGTTTTAAACTTTTGTGTTTTGTATTTTTCTGTTTTAAAATTCCCATTTGTTTTCTTGTGCGTATTTTCTATTGTTTTGTTGATACTTTCTTTCTTTCCATTCATTTCAAGAGGGTTGATCCTTACTTTTTAAAAAAATTTTTATATAAAAAATAAAAAACAACAAAAAAATTTTTTTTGGCTCCACGCCCAGTGCAGAGCCCAATGCAGGGCTTGAACTCAGGATCTTGAGCTCAAGACCTGAGCTGAGATCAAGGGTCAGTTACTTAATCGACTGAGCTGCCCAGGTGCCCTGGAGCATTTTTATAATGAATGCTTTACAGAGTCTTTGTCAGATAATTCCAACATCTGAGTTTTCTCAGCATTCACTTGCACCAATTATCTTTTTCCATCTGAACCCATATTTTCCTGGTTCTCTGTATGCCAAATAATTTTGTATTGCCTTTTTATCATCTTGAATATTATCTTATGAGACTCTAGGTCTTGGGTAGAGCCTATGGAGAATGTTCATATTTTTGTTTTAGCAGGCAATTAACCATATGAGTTCAGGCCGATGGTCTGACCAACCTTCTATGGGTTCTGGTTTTAACGTTGGTTATATGTTCAAAGACTTAGAATGCTGTATGGACCCATCAGATATGTGGGCGCTCACCCTATGGTTAGTTTGCGACCTCGATGATAACCTCTGGTTCCAGTTCTCACAGTCTTTGGTGCGCTTGTTTAGGATAAGACTCATATATGCCCGATTTGCGAGTGCGCTTGGGAATTCGTATACAACATTCTGAGGTCCAGCTTCCTTTCCTGAGTTCCTTCCTTTCTGTGATTACCCTAGTTCTTTCAGACTTCTTGAGGCTCTCACTTTTTGGGTTCTATGACCAGAAACCTGAGGTCTAATTGAACTTGCTCTGCCGTGTGCTTTCTGTGACTGTGCCTACTAAGCCAAGTGGTGGTAGAACAAAAAAAGAAAAGAGCCATGGGGAATAGAGCTCTATCTCCCTGGGACCACAGATCCTCTGATCAGAAAAGAAGAGACCGTTGCTTTAGAGTTTTAGGCTTCCATGGCTCCCATTTCCAATACTATTGCTGCATCATAGAATGATCACAGGCATCATAGAATTGCCCAGGGGCCGAGGTACAAGAGAGTAGAAAATAAGGCATGAATTTAAAAAGAAAAGAAAAATGGAAGACCTCCCCTATTCTCTCAGTGTTAGGATACTTCATTTCTGCTCCTTGATACAGACCTAGAGGGTTTCTCTTGGAGACCTCTGTCTCCCTTAGTCCACTCTGGTTTCAGGTTCCCTTGAATCCATGTTGGAGGATATCAAAAGGAGAAATAAAACGGTAAACACCCCAGTTCAATGATACATCACATTCTAGTCTTTTTCAATTTTCCTTCTGCTTACTTTCCGGAGTCCCTGAATAGCTCCTCTTTGCTTCCGTTGTCCAGATTTTATAGCTGCACTCATGGAGAAAACCAGTGTGAAGGTTATTTATTTCATCTTATCTGAAACTGGGGGCACCCCTAGATTTTAATCACTAGCAAGCCCCTTCCCTCCACCAGTAGGATAGTCTAAGTCCAGCCTAACTTGGAACTCACTTACCCTGTACTATAGTCCCAGATGCAATAATACAATAGTCCAGGCAAAGGCTAAATTGAACAATAAGATAATTTTAAGATGTAAAGCAAAGAGCTGTGCCCAGCTTCTCATACCAAGTTGTTATAGCAGTCCCTTTGGGAATAAGCCTGAATTTTATTGAACCTATACTTTTCTTCTCTGTTTTATAGTATCACTTTCTCAGACATCTAGTGAATTCATCCTCTTCCCTATTTTATGGACAGGAAAACAAAGGCCAAAGATTTACTGAGATCTCACAGAAAATTATCCAAAGCCAGGTTCTGCCTTTTTATTTTATCGTCTTGTCACCCAGAGAAAAACTGTGGCAGATGCTGAAAATTTTGGCAAGCGCGCCATATGAGAAAAAGAAAATCCTAAACACAGAGCTTCCAAACATGGTTGTTAGGCAGAGGTGAAGAGGTAGAGATGATTTCCTCAGAGAAAGACATGGAAAGAACTTTCTAGGTTCTATTTCTCCACTGTTATTTATTCCTTAATCCACTACCACTTGGTACTTGTCTCTCTTACTCTACTGAAAGTGTTCTTGGAGAGTCGGGAAAAGAGAGCGAGCCTCCCTATCTTCAGCAGTGTCATCGAACTCTCTGATACAACAGCCTCATTAACACTCCTGATACGCTCTAACAGTTTCTGTCCCCTTGTTTTCCTTAGAACCCTTCTGGAATCCTCTTTCAAGGAGGGGAATGGAGATGCAAGGGAAATCGCCTGAAAGAAGTTAATCGCCTTTGCTTCTAATTACCTTCTTTTTTCAAGGGCAATGGGTTAATTATCAAGACACTAACCACATGTTAGATTCCCTGAGTGAAAGACACTTTCCGTTAACATGATCACACTGTGTTAATGATACTCATCGCTACCGGAATACTCCTGAAATCATTGTCCCTGAGCAGGTTGCTCTACAGAAATATTCATTGGGCATGGAGCATTAACCCCCTGATTGCACATTAAACACATTTTTTTTTAAACTGTAAAATTACTTAGCAAGAAAAAAAAATACATTAATTAAAAATCGATCCTTAGTCGGCCCAGAACTACATTTAAAATGCTCTAGAAGTGGCAATTTAAAATACCACATTTCTCTATGTGCCTCGAGTACCAAATAAAACTGTTCATATTTACTCTGCAGGGCAGACTAGTGCTGTTTAAAGTTTGGTTTCTTAACAGCAGTAAAGGGAGTCCTGATCAACCCAAAATTGGCTTCAGGTCAACAGGCACAGGTTTCGCTTCACCAGAAGTGCTACTCAGTGACTCAAGACCCTGAACGCATAAGCGTATGTGACCCTGTACATCCAAAGTCTGGGATAAAGATGGCGGTTTCTAAATCCAAGTTCAAATCAAGGGCTAATCATTAATACGGAGAACTCCTCAGGCAAACTCACCTTTAGGGACGTTTAGGGAAGTGGTTCTCACATGTGAGGATCAGAATCCCCCGGAGGGCTTATTAAAACACAGATGGTTGAGTTACCACCCCCAGAATTTCTGATACACTAGGGCTAGGGTGAGGCCCTGGAATTTGCATTTCTAGCAGGTTTCCAGATGTTGCAAATCCTGCTGGTCCCTGAATAACACCTTGGAGAAGCACTGATTTAAGTTAAAGAAGGCAGTTGGCCCCGAAAATAAAGTGTGGTTACTTACCCCGGGGAGATTCCATCCTTCATCTGGAAGGTCTCCTATCCCCCAGCAGCTAGATTTCCCGATTTATTTTTTCCTTGTCTGCCTCCTTTTCTCACCATGGACCTACTATTTTGGCTGTATTATTGTCAGTATTCCATTAGGGGGGTTGGGACTGGAAACAGCAGAAAAATGAACTCGAATTGGTTTGAGAAGTTATTGGATAGATTTGTGTTCAGTACACACAATTTTCTAGCTCACAAAGGTGAGGTCCTGGTGTTGAGTGGCCTTTGGTGTTCCTTAATCAGTGGCCTGCTGATGTTTTCAAGGGACCACATACTTCCCTTCTGCTTCTCTGCTCTGTAAGCCACAGTTTGGGTCTTCTTCCAAGACCTTCTCTTATTCCAAGACCGTTCCTTCTGTGGCTTTAGGACAGCTGCCAGCAACAACCGAGGCTCATAGTTGCTTGCTCATGTCCTTTGGGAGAGAAAGTGACTTCCCCAGGCTCTTTTCAGAACAAAGAAAAGTTTTCCCGCGGTCTCTCCTTAAGTCTTCTTGCCCAGAGTTAAGTCACATGCTCATTCCTCAACTAGTCAATGGCACGGAGGTTGATTTACCTTTTGCCTAATCAGACCACCTCCTAGAGCATCAGATGGCTCCTGGAAGGTGGTATCGTATTCTCCTGAGACCCATGGTATGTATGATTACAGACCTACATGGGACCGGCATTTCCTTGGAATGAAGGAAGGAAGAATGGGTACTGGGTAGCAATGAACAGTGTTCACTACACTTTCCAACCCTTCTGAGAGTAGATATTTTTAGAAAACTAGAAAGCCAACTGGAAACAATATTTTGTATTTTTTTCAAGGCATGAAACTATTTTCAGGGTAAGATTTATCAGAATTCATCAGCCAAAGGGAAGGGAGGACGGAGTGTGATAGGCCTGGATTTGAAACTCAGATCTGCCATTTATTAAGAATGAAGCGTTGGACGCCCGGGTGGCTCAGTCAGTTAAGCGTCTGCCTTCAGCTCAGGTCATGATCCCAAAGTCCTAGGATCGAATCCCACATTAGGATCCCTGCTCAGCGGGGAGTCTGCTTCTCCCTCTACCCCTCCTCCCTGCTTGTGCTCTCGCTCTCTCTTATGCTCTCTCCTTCAAATTAACAAATAAAATCTTTAAAAAAAAATGAAGCCTTAGTTCACTTTTGATCTCCAGTTGTCTCTCTTTTAAAATGAGGATAATATATAGTTTTCAGGATTGTTAGGACTGGAAAAAATGGGTGCAGAGGATCTGGACCACAACAGGGGCTCAATCAATAGATGGCAAGAGCCATCTATTGGAATCTATTGTTACCATCTGTAATAATAATTGAGTCAGTTGCAAACAAACCACCTGGGTGGGAACTATGTTGGTGATTCTTTCTCTCTTCCCCTTTTCTTTTTACTGTGCCTCCCTCTTTCTTATTGTTTTGAAGTCCCATCTTTTGCACTAATTCTTATGTATTTCCGTGGGGTGTGTGTGGGTGTGGGTGTGGGTGTGTGTGTCTGTGTATTGAAAACTAAAGCAACACTTGGCAAAGTTCAAATGATCTCAATTCACGAGAACAGCAAAGACTCAGGAAATTTCAAAATGTTAAGCTTGATATACAGCCTTGGCGAAATTCTCTATCCGACTACAGAACACATTTAAATGTTTAGACAACTAAAGAATTCAGCGATGTCTAGACACCAACAAGCTTCCCCTAGGAAGAGGTCAAGCAAATGGACTTGGATTTCTTGTTGGACGTAATTACCACATTGATGGGTGTGAGGGCTCGTTCCCCAGATCATGGTGTGTGAACCCACTTATATCATGTGGGATCATTTTATTTTTCCCAAATATGTTTATTTTTTCAGTGTTACAAGATTGATTGTTCATGCACCACACCCAGTGCTCCAAGGGCAATATATGCCCTTCTCAATACCCACCACCAGGCTCGCCCACCCCCCCACCCCCTCCCCTCC
>JAPYYJ010001883.1:0-13580 GCA_028533885.1 Nasua narica | reverse complement strand
CCCCCACCCCCTCGTCTCCAAAACCTTCAGTTTGTTGCTCAGAGTCCACAGTCTCTCCTGGTTCATTGCCCCCTCTGATTTCCCCCCCATTCACCCTTCCCTTGGTGTCAGTTTATTTTTATCCTGAGTTTTGGAAGCTATTAGCAGGGGAGAAAGTGGAGGTAACATGACAAGACTTTATTTTGAAAAGATTAACTCAGTTAAGGACATGAGCAAACCAAATAGGAGGTTATTGTCATGATCCAGGAAGGACAACATTGACTAGATGAAAAATCTTCCAAAGGGGAGAAGAGCTACTGCATGAGCAGCCCCTCTTACTGCTTCCCTGGTTCTGGGGAAAGTCTCCTGGTTCATCCACTTCCCCCTCATCACCATCAGCCCCTGGGACTCGTGTGCTAAGCGTTCCCATCTCACCACAGACACTGGATTCCCTCTGTCCTCTTGGAGCGCACCGACATCTTATTCAACTAAAAGCCTGAAACTGTCCAGAGATTTTCTAGGCCTTGTTCGCTCAGAAAGCACATCAACCTTGTTAGTGGGTGTTGCATTATTATCTCTCAACAGCCACTTGCCGGAGAGAGGGAATGTTTAGCAAACACTCATCTAGTAGGTAGGACAGACCAACCACAAAACAAAAATTCCTCCCTTCTTACTATTGATGCCGAAAAAGTTGTGTAAGGCGCACTAAAAACAGGAAAACGGAGTCCCAGAACCCTTCCTGGGGCCCAAAGTATGGTGACGGCTGAGGAATACTTCCCTGAAAACCTGTCCCAGTAATCATCTGCGATCGTATCTGTCTGAACTGAGTTCTCAGGACGAAGCTGGGGAGGGGACAGAAAGACACCCATAGGACTTCTGCAGCTCTCAAAGACGGGCGATTGGGGGGCAGACTTGGACAAGGCACGGAGAGGCAGAGGCAAAGTTTCAGTTGGACAGAGGTGGAAAGGGAAGTGTGGTAACCACACAGGCTTTGATGTTTCTCCTATCAGGAGGCAGGGAGGGGCTGTGTTCCCTGCCCTTGACCCTGGCTTCTATGGCTGCTTAGACCATTAGAATCCAATAGATATGATGCTGGGCCAGTTTCTCTTCCAGACTCCAAACATGTGCAGAGGCTTCCCCCTTCTGAAGATAGAGACCTAATTAAGTTGGGTGATTTTTCTTATTTCAAGTGATGCTTCCCATTTCAGACAGATTTTCCTTATGGGTCTAACTATTAGATGGCATCTGCTGAAATAAATCACGGGAAGCTAGAGTCTAAACAGTCACTAACAAGATACTAGCAATAAAAAATCAAGCGAGAATATTTTTCAAAAAATATTTGACCAAATATTTTCGTCAAATATTGGACCAGGAGGACCAAAAGGACTTCATTTTTTAAGGTCTGATTTACAAATAACCTTTTTAAAGAATCTACCTACAGAGTGAAGTTTTACCTCCAATAAACAGTCCCAATAGACTCCAAATGACTTTTTGTTGGGGGGGAGGGTCAGGGGGTAACAAGAAACAAAAAGTTCAAGATGGTTGCGGGTTTTTTTTTTATCCCCTTCGAATTTCATTCTGTACCCCTGGAACCCGTCTCTGAGGATATAGAAATTGCCTATTTCCAGGTATAAAGGTCTCTGGAAATGCAGTCTTTCCCTTAGTCCCAAGATGCCAACAACTCCAACAGTCTCAAGGTCACTAAGGGAAGGGACACACAAAAGAGTTTTGCAGTTTTTCTTTCCTCAAAATCTTTTTTTCTCCAACCAAGGGGAGCAGCAGAGTGACAAGTGAGCTCGAGTGGGGAGCCAGAGCCTGGATTCCCTGCCTTTCCAGAGCAATGTGACCTGGACTAGCTACTGAATCTCTCTCCACCTCAGATTCCTTGCCTACCAACTCAAAAGAACACAATGGACAAAGCTATCTGGCAGGTCCTTCCACTGCTAAGAATCTAGGATCTTATGCTTTTGACAGGGTGGGAATCTCTCCTCCCTGGTCACCACCCTGAGGAAGACTCAGAAACTCCCAGCCCAATCACATCCTCCTTCCAACGGCCCAAGTACTTGGTGGCTATATCATGAGGAGCAGGATGCAGGGAGAAAACCTTCAACCAGTCCAACCAGCCCTCTTCAAGGAAGGAGTGGCTACTCCGGCAAGTTTTGGGCAGTGCAAACCAAGACGGTGTGTATAATCACAAAGAGGTCTGAGGAGGCCAAAACTTCTTCTCCGCCTGAGTTAGAGAACTATGGGGCCCAACTTCTGTAGCTTCCCATGGCTGTCCCGATGACAGCCAGTTCTCCAAGGACTGGCCCAGCCACCAGCTGTGTGCTCTCTGCTTCACATTGAGGTCTGAGGTCCCATGGAGGCCTGCAATCTGTGAGACTTTTTCCATTTAAGTCCTCACGTAAATAGAAATCTCTCTTCTTTTATCTTGAGACCATTTCTGAGATGGTAAGGCCAAGGATTTGCTTTCTGTGCTCTGATTTTCACACAAAGCCTACTGACAGTGCAGACAGTAAATGTGCCTAAGGAGCCAGCCAGGAGACCAGGCTTCCCCAACAACAGGCCATGATAATCTCAGACTTCACTGGAGCTCTCTAGAATCCCTCGGAGGTGATAAGTGACAGCACTGGATGGGGATGGAGGTGGACGGGTTAAAGTGGCAGCTTTTTAAAGCAGTCTGGTGTCTGCTCAGGGGTAAATACATAGACCCATGGACAGAAAAGAAAAAAGACTAGGATTTGTAAGAAATCTGGGTACATAATGAAGGAAACACCAGAAGACTATGGGATTACTTAATAAATGTTGTGGTGTAATTAGCTTTTAAAGGGAAAAAAATCCGTATGTCTTGTACCACGTACAAATATATATATTTTTTAAGATTTTATTTTTATGCGATCTCCATACCCATCATTGGGCTGTAACTCACAACCCTGAAATCAAGAGTCATACACTCCACTGACCAAAACAGCCAGGTGCCCTCAAAAAATACATTCCTGTTACATGAGAGACCTAATGGTCAGAAGCAAAACTTAAGGACTATCAAAAGAAAATATAAGGTAATGCCTGGGAACTTTATGACTCTGAAATAGGAAAATATTTTTTAGATGAGACATAAAAAATACCGATGGAGATCCAAATTACTTCGATGACATCAAGTTTTAAAAATCTCTTTTCAGCAAAAGATGCCATGAACAGTATCAAAACAAGAGATAAAATGCAAAAAGATATTTATAAATACATACACACATATGTATATATATAACTCTGTGTATATATATATACATATGTGTTTTATATTATGTATAGATATGTGCATTGTGCATGTGTTTGCGTATACAGGGAAAGGACTGGCATCCAGAACATATAAGGAAGGAACCCTAACAAATCAATAAAAAAAATTGCAACCCCAAAGATGAACAAAAAATATGGACAAATTACCTAGAGAAAAGGAAATCTTCAGGCCAGCACACATGTGAAACATTACTATCTCTGATAAGCAAAGAAATGCAAAGAAAAAGCAGAGTAACAAGACTTTATAAGGCTCATAATAGCAAGCGTTGGAGGGAGGACATGGAAAAACAGAATGTCCGCTGTTGGTGGGGGCTTAAACTGGTGCCATGATATTGGAGCATCTCTGGCAATACGTGCTAAATTTGAAAATGTATATGCCTTAAGACCAGCTGTTCCATTTCTAGTATCCGTCCTCAAATGACCCTCATCCATGTGCACAGAAGTACACAGAATGTTCACACAAGCCGAAATGTTTGCAAAAGCAAGTATCTGAACAACCTAAATGTTCACCAATATGGGAATGGATAATTCATCAGTATGAGAGAATACTATACAACAGACAAAATGGATATACTAGAGCTAAATGTATCGACACTAAGTAAAAGGATTTGCAGCAAAGTATGGTAACAATTTCCATAAATACTACAGAGTGTTTATGAATACTTAGTAGAAAAGTCTGGACTAGAAGGATACATACCAGATCTTTAACAATGTTTGCCTCTGGCAGCGAAGTAGCAGATGAAGCTAAGCAGGGAAACTTTACCCGTAATTTAAACAATTTTTAGAATTAGAAAATAGATTTGGAGCAAATATGACAAAATGTAAATATGTGTTCATGCTGGGTAATGGGCACACAGGTGTTTCTCACATTATTCCCCAGATTTTTTCTATTTTCATTTGTTCATAACCAAGGAAAGAAACGCAAATGATGTTCTACATTAACCGTAAACCCTTATACCCTAAATATGCCTACATTGTTTCTCCACTTCCCTTGCCTTAGCTCAGACTCTCATCTCTTCTCAAACATCCTATGAGTGATCTCCCTGAAATATAAATCTTTTTAAAATTATTAACATATAATGTATTGTTTCAGGGGTACAGGTCTGTGATTCATCAGTCTTACACGAGTCTCAGCACTCACCATAGCACATACCCTCCCCAGTGTCCATCCCCCAGCCACCCCGTCCCTCCCCCTCCACTCCAGCAACCTCAGTTTGTTTCCTGAGATTGAGAGTTGCTTATGGGTTGTCTCCCTCTTTGGTTTCATCTTGTTTCCCTGAAATATAAATCTTAAAAAATTGTAAAATGAAATGCAAAGCTAATTCTCTTAATACAGATCCTTTACCTTCAGAATAAAATCCTAGCTCCCTTGCGTGTAGACAAAGTTCTCCATTAACCCAGCCTATGCTTCTTTCTTTGGCTCCAAATGCCATGGTCCCTGCCCCTCACCACACACACACACACACACACACACACACACACACACACACACCATGCTCTGGCCACACTGCTCTTCCCAAGCTCCAAACCCTCGACACCTTTGTGGGGCACTCTTCCCCCACTGATCTCTGCTTAATGATGGTTTGCCCTTCAACATGGGGCTCAGGCATCACATCTTGCCTGCATTTGGGACCCCTTCCCCAACACCCCCCCCAGAGAGCTGGTTCCAACCATTTCTGCAGTTAGCACACCACACCCTTCCTTCTCCCCAGGGGACTGCAAGCATCCAGTCTGCAGGAATCCCATCTCATAAAGCTCTTTCCCTTGAGCCATAGTTAGTGCTCAGGGAATTTTGTTAGATTAATAAATGAAAATATGCGCGCATATATGACATGCCCACTTGGCACAAAGTAGCTCCCTAAGAGTTGTTTTATTCATTCATTCATTGGACAATGACTAGGAATAACAGAAAGAATACCAGTCCTCCTTTGTTGAGTGTTTATAATGCACCTGCTAGGCCTTGAGGGGGAACACAAGGTAAGGAGAGGACACATGCCTTGTCTTCAAGGAGCTGCCAGTCCTGCTGGAGAGTGAATACTAACATAAGAAGTGACCTGAGGCCTATAACTAGACAATGTGTAACTGAAACCTAAAATGAGTTGTGTTCAATTCTAGAATTCCCTAAGGCATTTAGATATTGAGTTGCTTCAACATGAACAAGTGGTAGAAATTGAAAAAGAAAAGAAACAGGGAATAAGAAAGGAGGGAAAGGCCACAAAAGTCCTGATGCTTATTCTGAAGTGTCCGGCTTACTGCTCTGATGGGAGCAGAGGCTGAAGCTGGAGTAGACCCAAATCAGGTTAGGGCCCCATGGATGCCTGCTTGTCAAAATGCCCCATATCCCCAGGACTCATAATGTAGGGAGAAAGGGGGCTGCCACTGGCCGGCACGTTGGCCACACAGCCCCGGTCCTTCCCCGGCACCCGGGCTCTGCTGTTCAAATCAATATTCGTTAGCAGGCAGAATGAGCTCGTTTCACGCATGTTCTAATTAGACAATGGAGATTATTACAAAACACCTGCAATGTTTGTAATCGTTTAAAATAATGAGAATCAATATTAGCTTCCAAAGGCACCATATGGTAAATGCTCATTCCAGGCATGTGGTCCCTGATAGGCTCTCAATGCTTCAAAACTGATCATTAACATTTTTTAATTTGCAAAAAGTTGCTCTCGGTTAATGAATTGGCTGCCTGGGTGCCCTATGCACAGTGACCGCCTCTAAGTGACCAGTTAATTGTAACACGGCCTCGGTGCCCGCTGGAGCCCGTGGGGTCCGCCACAAAGGACACGCTCCAGAATCCAGAACGTGTCCACATCCCACCAGCAACCAGGCGCTTCTCGGGTATCTGATCTCCAAGCCCCTGAAGCGACAGCTCTCGAGTCACGCAGAGAGCTTGTCAGAGCAGAGGGTGGCGGGTCCCACCCCAGAGCTTCTCAGTCAGTAGGGGAAGGGGAAGGGCCTGAGATTCTGCATTCACAGCACGTTCCCAGGTGATGCAGATGCTGTCGGTCTGGGCCCCCCACTCTGAGAAGCACTGCCCTAGGAGAGGGCACCCACCTTCCTCCCCCAGGCTAACACCTTCCCCGTCAGCAAGAACTGCCCGCAGGAAGAGTGATGACGAGGTAAACAGTTTCCCCCACGTTCCAAGCCGCACCTAGTGAAATGGGCAGCAGGCTTCACGGAGCTAGACATTTCCACATTCCGACTCAAGTAAGGGTTACGTCTCCAAAGCCCACGTTTCATGCACAGCAGGGCGCTGCCCGAAGGACGAGGTGTGCCCACCTCGCTCCTCGCTCCGAACCTGCTCCTCCTCATTCCCTCGACTCCCCGGCCACTGCAGGATACCAGGTGAGCAGGCTCCTTTTACGGGCACACAGGTGAGCCAAACTCTTAGAGACCAAGCCAGGATTCACTCTCCTCACCTCGCCCCTGGTCATGAAGCCTCCCTCACCATGAACCGGGCACTCAACCCCTTCCGTCGCCTTGCTTCTTCCTCTAGCCCGGTGGCTCTCAACTTCTAACTCATGCAGACTTCACCTCGGCAGCTTTTTACACTGCAGCCTCCAAATGCCCGGGTCTAGGACCGCCAAAAGAGAGCATTTCTAACCTGGTTCCAGCTGACGCTGCTGTGAGTAGCTCCGTACAGCATCAACGCAGAGCACCTGGTGTGGTGGAAAGCACGAGCTTTGGAGCCAAATGCATCTAGGCTCAGATCACTTCCAACATGCTCTTCCTGATCATTTAACCTCTTAGAACCTTAGTTTCCTGATCTTTAAAATAGGGATAACACCCACCCCATAGAATGACGGGATAAACACTATCTGCAAGCCACCTAGCACCACCGCACCCTCTGGCCCCTTTCATAAAAAACACCTGCAGCTATCCCACCCTCTTTGTTCTCTCCCTCCTCTCACTGTCTCTACCCAAGCTTAGGAGCCAGGGAGATCTGACGTTTGTCCCCATTTTAATGGTGAAGAAATCATGGGCTTCTGAGAGACCAAGCCCACAGCCGGCCCATGGAATAGCTCAAATAAAACCACAGGCTCCTGGGTGCAAGCTGAATGCTGCCTCCCCCGCCCCAGGGACTGAGGACTTGGTTTCCAGTTGGATAGTGGAGAAAACATAGGACAGAATCAGTGTCCTATGTTTTAGGACAGAGCGGTGCAGGAGTCCTGACGAAGCCACTGGCGCTGACTCACCTTACCTTTGGCTGTCTAGAAACAGAAATATTGGAGGTACGGGGAGCAAGGGTGGATTTCAGTAGTTACACATGGTCTTAGCTCTGTGCCGAGCTCCGTTCTCATCCAGGGAGTGTCTCAGGAAAGCACTCCTCAGGATAACACACAGGACCTCAGCCCCAGGCGGTGTGCCTGGAGAAATGTACAATATCAAAAGAAGGAAAACAGATAACTCTGAGAAATCACAGGTAGGATTTATAGCAAAATATAGTTTGCTCACGGGCAGGTTAATTCACTAGGCTCCCTGAGCTCTTTCCTTTTCTTCTTCCTTTGATGTTTTAAAATTCGTAAGACTCTTGTGTTAAATCGTCCCCATAAAACATCGCCTGCAACAGAAGCTTCAGCCAGGATCCTCCCAGCATCGGCATTTGTCACTGAGCTCGTAATTCACAGCAATTCATAAACTTTTTCAAAATGCTGTGAACGTAACTTCAGGGGGTTAATAAAACAGCTTTCTATTCCTCTCCTTCTTTCCATTGATAACTTATTCAAATTGTAATTGCCTGTAATGCGCTCCCTCTATCACATTACAGCTCACGCCTCATGCACTCTCCCACCCCTATCCATCACCCGGCTGTCAGCCAAGCCCTCCTTCCTGCCTCGTGCACAAAAAGGGGACTGCTGTTCTCACATCTAGTGGACAAGCCCTTGCCCACACGCCACCTTCTCCCACTCCCTCCTGCGGACGTCCTAGATGGAGAATCCTGCCCACTCAGCGTCAAGCATTTTGTCTCAGGGTCTGTGTGCGACCCCACCGCCTGCCTCGGGGGCAGGTGGGTTTTCGGGCTTGGGGGGGTTGGGCAGCTATCCGGGCACGTTCGGACAGTGCAGAGGCTCGTCCGGGTGAGGTGGGATGTTGGATGGATCACAGATGTGAAAGTCAGAAGACCTCGTCTCATCCCAACTGTGTTGTGAACTCCGTGTGAGTGTGGGTAAACCACTTAACCTCTCTGAGCCTGTTTCCTCACCCAGAAAATGGAGGCCGTAACACGCGCCCTCCCGATTCCACGGGACCGCTGCAGCTGTTTCAAGGAGGGATGAGATTTTTTCTGAGGACTTGGACTCACACAGAGTCTGACGTTTCCCTTCAATTACTCTTCAGCAAAGAGAGCAAGTTGTGATGCGAGTGAAGATGGCACCGAGTGGGGAGGGAGGTCATCGTAGAGGGACCCATCTTCGAGGAACAGATAAAAAAGATAACCAGAATTCGTCCAGCTGTTTGGTGTTGGGCATGTGGGCATCTGATTCTGGGACCCCACGGTGGCAAAAGCAGAAGTCCAGGCTGTAGCGGGGACCAACCAGTGACGCTGGGACCTTACGGGCACGGAGGCAGAAACACATCAGATGACGTCCATTTTCCCCATTCTCTCTGCCTCAGATCTCAGCGTGCATCAACAGTTTCTGAGCCTTTTTTTACTGAGCCAGCATCAATGCCCTCCCCTCTCCGTAGCAGCCACCTCCTAAGCTCAGACTTGCAGAAGGATGGAGTCATAGCCTTTAGTGGCCTCCCCGTACAAAAATACCCCCACCTTCTCAGAAGTTCTGGCATGACACCATCCATCCCAGGGCCCTGCAGAGTTGTAGATCAGCGTGCCGCCCAGGGCCAGTCCCCAGGGATCTATCTGATGGCCCCAAAAGCAGCTCTTTCTCCCCCAGGTTCTTCCGTGTTATAGCCCCTCCCCTCTGCCGATCTTGTTAAAATTCCCTGCAACAAGTGGCAGCAGTAGGTCTGCCCAGCAGGTGCTGGAATGTAACTGAGCAAAGGGAAGGGAAATCTCAGAGATTGCCAAGAGACCTCCCAGGTCCCCCATCATCCCGTAATGGGTTCCTCTTTATAACACGTGGGAGAAACCAACTGGTTTCCTGCACCCACCGAGGCTGAGAAGTGGCAATAAAATGAAGGGGAGGAGCAGAGAAAAGAAGTCTCTAGATCCCACAGCTAAGTCTCTGGCCTTTTGCCTGAGCCTCTGGGAGCCCCTGGTCCCTTAGGAAGAGGCAGGTGTAGGAAAATGCTCTTTTCTGCAGCTGTTACCACTTAACCACAAATCATTTATTTCATCTTCTTAGCAAGCGCAAAGTGTATCCAATCCCCACCGACCGCTTTCTTAAAATCTTAAGACTTAGCCTTCTCTGGTAGGACTTCCTCCCAAAGAGATTGCCTTCCTCGTGTGATTCACATTAGCAGGGAGTCTGTTATTAGCTTGATATTTTATCTCTGACACTGTGAGAAATATTGCTGCCATAAACCCGGGTGCCCTTAGTAAAAGCTGAACTACTTGGCAAAAGCTAATAAAGTGAGGAACGATGAAAGCAATTGGCTATGAATACCTAAGCAGCAAACACGCCAGCTGCCCCCCAGGCTGGGCCACAGGCACGCGCAGGCCACACAGACTCTAGCGGCACCCTCCCTCGGGGCTGCCACAATTGCCTTTCCTCGTGACTTACCTGAGCGGTTCCCTCCCAGCCCAATGCCCTAAGGCCCAAGGGTCTCCCATGTTTATTCCTGAGAACTGGCAGCTCTGGGCTTTCTAAACCACACCGAAGTTCGAGCAGTGGCTGTCATGCTTGGGAAGGCACAGGAACAGTCAGCTTCCCAGCCGAGAGCCCCTCCAGAGATTCTGAGAGCAGGGTGGGCTGTGGGACATAGCGTTGGTCGCAAGCACCCCTAGGAGGTCCAAGGGGACCAGGCTTCGGTGACCACTTATTAGCAGAGATGTGCTGGGCATCTCTGGTCCCTGCCTCAGTGAAGAGCGGACTTTAGAACAAAGCAAAGCTGACTCAGCCTCCATTTCGGAATCTGTGGTTATCCAAGGGCCCCAAAAGACCTCCGATAAAGCAGCCACATGGGAGAGGCAGCTTCCGCCATCCCGAGGCAGGTACCGCCCCGGCTTCTGGGGACCTACTTCATGTGCAGGAGGAAGGGAGGCTGCTTGCCCCAGTATATGAACGAGCATGATCTGCCTGTCAGTGGACGAGCCCCAAGGAATTTTAATAAAGTTAGCATCTCTTCCTCTGGCTGGGCTACCTATTTAAGGAAGTTTGCCATGGGAGAGAATCTTACGCAGTAGCTGGAGGTAAATTCTGATTGGTATATCTGGCACTCTTCGCTTTTTTTTTTTTTTTTTTACAAAATAAAATACACTTTATTTAGCAAAAACTGGTGAGTGTGTTCGGGGAGGGGGAAGCGTGGCAGAAGTGTGCAGGGGTAGAAGGTAAGAGGATGGGGTGGCGGGGATGGGCTCTACAGCACAGCTGGGATGGGACTCAAGATAGACGAGCCAGGGTTCAGAAGACAGGAGGCAGGTAGTTCTTTGGTGATTTACCATCCGTGATGGTATGCCCAAAGGAGGGCAAGTTGGGTGTGGTTCCAGGATAATCCTTACCCGCCAGCTGCTTCTGGTTGTGAATAACAAAAAGTACAAAACCACAAGCTGGACAAGCTGTGAACCACAAAGCCTCATCTCTTTTTAGCACTTCATCACTTGGTGAAGAGGACATAGGCTCTGTAGCCTGCTTGGAGCCAAGAAAGATGGCAGAATGCGGTGGTTCTTAGCCCTAGCCATGGAGCAGAATTGTCCGAGGAATTAAAAAAAATAGTAACCAGCAACCCCTAGAGACCTCAACTCTGGGATTTGGGATGGGCACAGGTATTTTCTTAGGGCTCCTCAGATGATTCTAACACATAGCTCAAGTCAAGCTTCAGTGCCTCATAGGAGTTCCATCGAGTTTAAAGTGGTGTGCGCAATCTTCACTGCAATTCTACCTCCGGGGGAGTTTCACATCTACTGATTCTGGGGTCCCACCCCCAGAGACTGGGAATCAATGCCCTGGGGACTTTTAAAACCTCCGCAGGTGATTGCAGTGTACCGCCAAGGTGGAAAAGGACTGGCTGGAAGACATTTCATGCCGACAGCTGCCTGTCCTTTGTCTCTAATTTTAACCAGTGATCTAGCGGGAAGCACTAGATTTTGAATCAAGAGACTGAGGTTAAGCCTTAATTTTGTCACAGACTTGCTGTGGCAATGCAAGTAAGTCATTAACACCCCAGACCTTGGCTTCCTTCTGATTCTACCTCACAGAGTTGGCATAAGAGTTAAATGAAATCATCAAGTCTAAAATGAAAATGAAAAAGAAGAAAAAAAAAGAACTCAGTGAAATTGTCTGAAACTACTCTGAATAGAGTAACCAGCTATAAAAACATTGCTGTACCCTTTCTTAGCCAAAAATCCGTTTCGCCAGTGTTTACATCTCAGCAGGAAGGGAGAGCCTGTGCTAAGAGGAAGGGGGCCCGGTGAGCAGACGACAACAATGATGCTTCGATGTTGAAGAGCCATTTTTCTACCATCCTTTAGTTCGACGTCACCCCAGACAGGACTGCGAAATGATGGTACCAAGTATTAGAGGAGAGGAAACAAAGGCTCAGAAAGTTCATAGGGTGGGTTGATGAGCACGTCACCCAGGCAGCAGAAGCAACACTCAATGTGGTTCTACCGATTTGAGATACCAGTGCTCTTCACACCGTACTGTGCAGTGTTGGTCCCACCCTGAGTTTCTGATACAGTAGATCTGGAGTGGGGCTCTGGGAATTCGCATTTCTAACAGTTTCTAGGTGGCGCTGCTGGCCTGGTGGCCACCCTTTGGGAACGAAACTTCCTTTGGCGGTAGGGAATTGCCCCGCAGAATGAGACCACTATGGCTGTGGCAAAAAAGTGGGAGAAGAGGAAATGGGGAAGAAAAGGATAATCTAAGTGTCCTTAACTGCCTTTTGAATTATTTTATTTTATTTTTTTTAACTGCCTTTTTTAAATGCATGTAGTGAAACAGGCTCAGTGAGGCAAAACATCCTATCAAAGAAGTGTCCCACTATACCAGGAGGGGGGACAAAGAAAGGGCTCCTAGAAGCTGGAGAGAATAGCAGAAAAGGCTTCAGTGTCATGAACTCATGAATAACAAGGGTCTAGAAGGTCTGGACCCCAATACATTAGCCATGTGAATTTGGATAAGTCAATACAATTCTCTAAACCACAATTATCTGTCAAATTGAGAAAATCATAGTACCTGGCTCACAGAGATTGCTGGGAAAGCATTTAATAAGATAATGAATGTGAAACACATAATTTACCTGACATATATGAAGCCATTTATAATCATTATTATTACTGCCACCATTCAAACCACTGTCACCATCAGCAAATGCGAGCACATAATTGTGCAGAGTGCCATGAAGTGAGGCCCTAAGAAGCATTCCCTGACCTGTGCAGAAGTCAGGAGTCTATGTCTGTGTCACTTGTGGCAATGCCTTTTATCTCAAGTTCAAGTAAAACAAAATGGATATTCCTTTGAGACTCTTCTAACCGCCTTTCAGCTCAGTGGAGATATATTTATTGTCACCAAATCAGTATTGTAGGAATGGGTCATCTGAGAGCTCATTATCTCCCTACTTTTCACCATCCTGGTTTGCCCAGAATTCCTCAGAAATTTCCGCATCCCAGGAAATCTCTCTGGCTCAGGCAAAAAGGACAGTTGATGGAGCAACTCTCTCTTTCACACACCTGAGTACTCGAGAATTAGATGAATATTTAATGATTGACATGGGCAAGCAGACCTTAAAGGTGGAAAGCAAGGTAAGAATCCGCTGTCCTGTCCTAAACCAAAGTATAAATGAAGTGTAGCCTCAGCTTTCCTGTTACAGGGCTCTCTTCTATTCTCTGTCAAGAGGGATCCTAAATACATTTATTCCGGGATGTAAAGGCTATTTAAGGGCATAAGAGGATTCCTAGTTTAGGGAATTTGCATTTCAATAGAGACCCAAATATTAGCTGAAGAGTTGAGATAATTATGAGCAAAGTAAGATTTGTACTTGAGAGTGAGGTATTTTGGGCAATTCTGAACCCCTGAAATCACAGACTTCTACTACAAGGGATACAAGTCCTCCCTTCCTTGCAGGAGGGATTCTCATTAGGGAAAGAAACACATCAGAATCATCATGCCCAGGGGTCAGCACGTTACAGCCTATGGTAAACCAAATCCTGTCCACCATTCATTTTTGTAAAAATTTGCTAGGAA
>JAPYYJ010001881.1:0-13585 GCA_028533885.1 Nasua narica | reverse complement strand
AAATTGATGGTATTTTGATAAGAATTGCATTAAATGTATAGATTGCTTTAGGTAGCATAGACATTTTCACAATATTTGTTCTTCCTATCCATGAGCATGGAACGTTTTTCCATTTCTTTGTGTCTTCCTCAATTTCTTTCATGAGCACTTTGTAGTTTTCTGAGTACAGATTCTTTGCCTCTTTGGTTAGGTTTATTCCTTTGGTTAGGTTTATTAGGTTTTGGGTGCAATTGTAAATGGAATCGACTCCTTAATTTCTCTTTCTTCTGTTTTGCTGTTCGTGTATAGGAATGCAACTGATTTTTGTGCATTAATTTTATATCCTGAGACTTGATTGAATTCCTGTATGAGTTCTAGCAGTCTTGGAGTGGAGTCTTTTGGGTTTTCCACATAAAGTATATCATCTGCAAAGAGTGAGAGTTTGACTTCTTCTTTGCCAATTTGGATGCCTTATCGATGAAATTTTATGCTTCTCTATTTTCTTTCATGTAAAGCCATGCTTCTCTGGATATATTTTCTTGTGCATATGAACAGGAATTTCTTAGAAAATAGGATTAGGAATGGAATGGAATGACTGATACCACGATACGAACATGTTCAAATTTCCTAGACATTAATGATTTGTTTCCCAAATGTGTTGTTGCAATTTCCATGCCTATTCACAGTTGCTGTTTTCTTCACATTCTTACTGAGAACTTCTATTTTAGAGTTGATAAACTTTAAGAATCAGTTATGAAAAAGCATATCATTGGTCTTCGTATTGTACTCTTGATGCATTTTACTGGTTATTAATCAGGGCCCAATAATTTGAGTAGGGGGGAATTTTGTATACTCTTTCATCAAGGTAAAATGTGGTCTGCATTAAGGTAGAAAGGTAATTGCTGCAGAGTGGCTATTCACCTTTGGATTGTGGAGGTAATCTAATAAAGGAACCTGGAAACTCAAACAAGAGAGAACAGCAGTAACAGGATTCAGACACTGAGAGAGGAAATGGTTGCCACAGGAACATACTTCCTAGGGCTCTGGTGACAAAGAAACTTGTTACTTCTATGCCACAAGAGCAAGAGCTGCTGTAAGTGTGGCAAAGATAAAACCACTGGAAGAGTTTCAGCTGTTGAGCTGTGGGAGCTGGGAGTATCTGTCAGTGCAGTAACAGAGAAGCTAGTTGAGTGGACTTTCACACTAAACTGTACAATCAGCCTGACACTATGGTAATCTTGCTGGGATCGTGGCATACCAATCCACCCAAAGGCACATGGAAAAATAGAATACTTCAAAAAATAAAGTCTGTTCTTCATCTTCTAATTTGGCCACGTCCCTCTAGAGTTCTCTATTTGGAGAGCCAATATCGATCCAGCTGGAGAAAGGGTAATGTGGTCCATAACCCAGTTCCAGCATCAAAAAGCATGACACATTTTGTTATATGTGAACATGGACTTCTCTACAGAAACAAAGCAACTGATTCCACCTTAAAAGGTCCATCTCTTCTTGATAGAAGTGATGATCTCAACCTTTCCCCAAAATAAGGAGAGACACAGTTTCAAATTTTTATTCATGACTGCCTCAAATTTAGTTACAGACCCATCAAATATTTTACCTAAAGACTAAATTGTCAAGTCAGCTACCAACAAAATTGCATAAAATAATAACTGTTCTCTGCCTTAAAATGAAATCTCAGTTGGTCAGGGTTCTCTACTTCGTGGGTAACCCAAATATTAATTAATTGACTGCTGTAGTTTTCTGTGATAGTTAATCAGAAGGAACTGCTAAAAACAACCCAGAAGCTCCTTTGAGTTCCAGACAGTCTTCCTTGTCCTCAGTGTTAGTCATAAACTAGAGTCTTCTATTTTCCAGTTGGTTCACTCGAAAAAGAAGCCCAGGATGTCCAAGCATGAGTGCTGAATGGAACCATTGTTGTGCCCTTTGGTGAAAACACTCTCCCCTTGGTAATTAAGATCTCTGATCCAGCAGAATTCAAAGTTGCTAGAGCTGGAAGTAAAAAAAATCTATGCATGAATTATTAATTAGAATAGTGAAAAATCACTTCCATCTCTTGATTCTTGGACTCTTGGATTTTTTGCTAGTGGGAAGATAGTACCTTAACATTGTCTCTGATAGGAAGCATATAGTTCATCCTATAGGATATCTGTCTTATCCCATTTTTGGAAAGATTTTATTTATTTGACAGAGCAAGAATATAAGCAGAGGGATTGGCATGGGGAGGGAGAAGCAGGCTCCTGCTGAGCAGAGAGCCTAATGTAAGGCTTGATCTCAGGACCCTGGGATGATGACCTGAGCCAAGGATAGACACTAAACCAATTGAGGCACCCAAGTGCTCCTTGTTGTATTCCATTTTTGTAGGCACTTTAACTGGTATCCTGACTCCGTTTTCATTAAGTCCTTTCATCTTGCAATTAGGACTGAGATTTTGTGAGTGATAGGTTATGTTACAGTAAGGCCATTTAATTACATAGACAAGAAACACATAGCTGCACTTCCTTGATCAGAATAAATGGTGTCAATACTGTGGCATGATTACTGGATATATTATGGGATATGAATTTACTTTTCCGTCTGTAATGTTCTGCCAGTGCCACCATCCATGGACTCATGGTGCGCTTTACCTTCTAACATGTTATCATTGAAGTCTATGACCATGTAATTAAATGCCACTATAGCCACTTTTCTCATTAATTCATTGAGCAATTACTGGAAAGCACTGGTACAACATCAGAGGCTAATTGTCATGCAAAAAGCATTTCACGTTGTCTACTGCAGGACATGTTCCGGGTAACTATTAAAATATGATATGAATATGTTCACTAGCTCCTTATTCTCAGCAGGTTATCAACAGATATTTTCCCCCTAGACTTCTTTGTCACCACTTTTCTAACCTGATCCTTCCAATCCATTATTATTTACCAAAACAATAGCAACCACACACGAATAAATTTATATTTATGGCCATCATTATTCCAGGAAAAGTGACTATAAAATGCACCATGTAAAGTTCTGCCTGCTGAGAGGATTCTCCTTCAGTTTAGGCTTTCTGGGCAACCTCTTGAGTGGAGAAGTAATGCTACAACTGTCCCTTTCTAATGGCTCCAGTATATCTTCAGAACTAAGAATTTAGAAAATCGGGAAGGAGGTCCGTCCATGCTGACATTCACATCTCTGAGAAGGAGGTAAACATAATGCTTTGACTACCGTGAGTCATGAGAGCGGAGTCACTATCAATATGGTGAAGACACTGGCTGGAGGGATGCCGGTAACTTAACTGCAGTAAATGGTGCCAGTATCCCACCTCCTTTTTTCTTTTATCTTTTTTTTTTTTTTAAGTTTTGTTGATGTAATCTCTACACGCAACATGGGGCTCAAACTCATGACCCTAAAATCAAGAGTTGCATGCTTTTTCAATTGAGCCATAGGCACTCCAAGTATTGTACCTCCTGATAGGATTGCTGCAAAATAGAAAAATAAGACACAAAAAAGAGTTTCTCTTCCTTTCCAATCTTCTTTGAGTCCCTCCACTACCTGCTACTGGGAGAGCCAAGCATTAAGCCAGAGAAATGCAGTCTGCAGGATCATGTTTTAATATCTTTATGCAAGGGCAAAGAAGGTCAGTCTGGAGCTGAAAAGCAATAAATTAGTAACTGGTACATATGGATTATTACTTAAAATAGCTTTATGATATTTTTATTGGATTTTCAAGTTGCTTCTTCTGTTTATTAACTTTCCCATTATCTATTTTTTCTTAATTTTTATTTCTCTGAGAACATGAATATTAGTCTTTCCTTTGTTACATGAGGTGTAAATATTTTCTTCCAGTCTGTGTCTTGTTTCCTCACAGTTTTTAGGTATTTTCACTTAATTCCTTCTCTCTTTCAAATTTCAGATACTAATTTTTTCACCTGTAATAAAATTGGCAAATATCTTTGTCTTGTATTTTTGTTCAGTTACATATTTGACTCATAGACATTTGAAATTTAATGTAGAATAAAGTTATTTTTTTTGTTTTTTAAAGTGAATGTTTTGTTTTAGAATAACTTTAGATTTATAGAGATTTGTAAAGATAATAAGGAGAGCTTCAGTATAACACCTTTTCCCATTGTTACTATCTTATTACTCAGGTGTATTTGTAAAAATTAAGAAACTGACTCTGGTATATTCCTCTTAACTTTAAACTTTATTTGAATTTCATCTACTAATGTCCTCATTCTGCTTCAGGATCCAATTCTGAGGACTACATTGCATTTAGTTTCTATATTTCTCTAGTGTCCTCTGGTTTGTGGTGGTTCCTAAATTACTGTTTTTTTTATAATTTTGATCTTAAGGCGTATTGGCCAGGTATCTTGTTGAAGGCCCCCAACCTGGGTTTTGTTTGATTTCTGTCAGAATTACTCTGGAGTTAAAGGGTTTTAGAGAGTTATCTAGGAAATGTTCTTTTCTTCATATCAGAGAGTACATCATATCCATATGCCATTACTGGTGATTATTTTCATCACTCAAGGAAGGCAACGTTAGCTAGGTTTCTTCAATGCAAAATAACCCATTTCCCTTTCCCTACTTTGTTCTGGAGAAGTGAGCAAGTCTGACTCACTCATAAAAGGAAGGAAAGGCCAGAGACGATACTCCACTGTTGTAAGGGAAATGTTTATATGAGCAACATGGGATTCTTCTGTGCGGAAACTCTTTCTCTATATTTATTTGTTTATTCAATCACTATTTACACCCATTTAGGAGTATTTATTTTAAAATTTGTATGATAATCCTATGTTACTTTATCTTATGGATAAAGTGTTTCCAGCTTTGGTTATTGGGAGCCTTTTAAGGTTAGTTCCTGTGTCCCTTTCGATTACCCCTATTTTTCTTAACAGCTTTTCTTTCTGATATATCGTATGCTTAACTCATCTTGTATTGTTCCTGCCCTAATACTAGAATCAGACAATTCTCTAAGGATTCCCATTCCTTCTATTCAAGAATAGCATTAAGAAAACAAGTTTCGGGCTCCGGGTATGCTTATTACTTCTAGGGTCTTCCTGCAGTCAGTGCTAAGTAATATATGTATGAATACCAATCTATCTACAACTGTTTATCTATCGAACTTTTCTCTGTATTTTATATATTTTTTAAAGATTTTATTTATTTATTTGACAGAGAGGAGAGAGATCACAAGTAGGCAGGGAGGCAGGCAGAGAGAGAAGGGGAAGCAGGCTCCCTGCCGAGCAGAGAGCCTGATGAGGGACTGGATGCCGGGGTCGATCCCAGGACCCTGAGATCATGACCCGAGCCAAAGGCAGAGGCTTTAACCCACTGAGCCACCCAGGCGCCCCTCTGTATTTTATATCTTGACACCCACACAAATATTTAGTGTGTATGCACTGAATAAATTCATTCTTTCTCCAATTATTACTAATGTTCCTTTAATATACCCAGATCTCATATATAGATACATATATATCTATATGTATATGCTGGTCTATTTTTATGCTTGCTTTTGAGTCTGTTTATTTTTTTAAATATTTATTTGGAAAAGAGCGTTCATGGGGAGTTGCAGCTGAGGCAGAGAGAATCTTAAGTAGACTCTGCCTTGAGCATGGAGATTGACATGGGGCTTGGTCTTATGACCCTGAGATCACGATCTAAGGTGAAACCAAGAGTCAATGATTCAGTCAACTGCACCACCCAGGCACCCCTCACTTATTTAATTTTCCATGTACTGATCCACCATCTTGACGATTACATCTATATAAAAATGAAATATATAGCAATTAATATTGCCATATACTTTAAATTGCAGAAAAGTCTTCTTAATCTTTTACTCTTTCATATGAATATTAGTATCAGCTTTTGGACTAAAACAAAAAACTAACCTGTGGGAGTATCAGTTGAAAGTAAATTTCACTTATAGATTAACTTGGGGACAATACTATTTCAGTGTTGAGCATTCTTCCCATCCATATCTCCATTCACCCAGGTCTTTTTAAGGTAAAATTCAAAAATACTTGTAATTATCTCAGTAAAGATCTTATATATGTTTTTTGTAGAATCAAAGATGCCATCCACTCCATTAACAATAGTAAGAAAAAATAGAAGGCAATCCTCTTTTTTTTTTTAATGTATGCACAGATTCTGATAATAATTAGATCTCAGTTTCATTTCCCCCCATGTGACCGTATGTTTGAGTTAATGAAATATAATTGTCACCTATTTGCTTTCAGATGCTGTCTGTAGGTTTTTGGTTTGGCTACTTTAGCTCTCTGTGTATTGTTACAGCACAATTTGGGGAGACTTATAAACAATACCAATGCCTCCATTGTTTTTAGTTCTCCTGTGTTGGGCTAGGAGGGGTAGCATAAATACTGGTGTAGGAAAAATCCAGGTCGTATTTTCTATACAATGCAGTAAATAATTTTGTAGAAGTTTTTGGACCTTCAAAGGGAAGTCTACATGGAAGTAGGTTAAGGAAACTCTATAGACTGACATGGTCCTTGGCTGTAAGAACCCATTTTCCTCACACTAGGATCCAGTATTTATCTCAGTGGTTTCAGTGGGACACAAGGTTAACTTAAAAGCCTCCATATACATTGGTGATTTTTTTCCCCTCATCCTTAATTTATTACACAATGTCATGGATTCCAATTCTAACTTATGTTTATGTTTAATGTCTTTACCCTTTACCCCAACCCAACAAATCGTAAGCTCATTGTACACGAAGCAGTAACTTGGTCACCTTTGTCTTTTCTAGTCATAGCAGAGGACTCAAGTATTTAGTGTTTGCTGTACTATTCAGTTAATGTAAAAGAGGCAGCAACATAGAAGATAAAAGATGAATGGGAACCAGAAGCAATGGGTCTTAACATTAATCTACCATTAGCTTTTTCTTAGGTTAACTCATGTGGACCTCTGTGGTTAAGCTTATATATCCATTTAAAAACCCCACAAAACTGTCTCTGAGAATCTTCTGTTACCAATATTTGACTTGCTTCTGTGCTATTTTTTCATACTTGTGGAAACCCAAAGTTACCAAAATTATGATTTTATTGGTAAAGGGACTCAGAAGAAATAGTGAAATAAATAAAAGCAATAATTAAGATGATAAAATTTTTTAGCTTTATTGAAATATCAAAATTATATATTTAAAATGTACAACATGATTTGGCTTAGGTATACATTGTAAAATTACCAAATTAAGTTAATTAACATTCATTACCTCACAAAATTACTTTTTTTTTTTCTTGTGGTGAGACTGCTTAAGATCTACTCTCAAGATCCAGCAAACTTCAATTATAAAATATAGTACTAACTATAGTGAGCATGCTGTAAAAATAAATAGGATAAAATGTATTTGTGCTAAATGTTAAACCACATACTTTGAAACACATTAAAAAAACACATTTTACAAACATGAATTCTGGGACAGATGAAAATTGCCAAAATGTTATGGTATAAAGAATATTTAATTATAACACACTGCAGATCTGTGTAACTTCAGAACTTGACTTTCCAGTCGAAAGTATTTATCTCCTGCAATGAACTAGGCACATGCAAGGTGTTGAAGTACAACATTAGAAATCTGACATTCAGAACAAAGGAAAAGCACTTATTTTGAAGGGTTTTTTTTTATTATTGTTTTGACTGGAGGGGGTTGTATGTAGGCAATTGAAAAACTAAAGCATGCTCACTGGCAGACATATTTTTGGTATATAAAACAAGCAGGTGAAGAATGGTAAAAGACAAAGTTTAAGTGAATATTTGGTATTTCTAAATAATGTGTTGAGTAGAGTGAGGATAATTTGGTGTGTTAATATTCTAGTAAGAAAACTGTGCAGTGGCTGCCTCTTCGGGAAATCCTATTTCCGCTGTTGAGGATACAAAAAATAGAAAAAACGTATAATGAAATTTATCTTAATTAAATGTTTCTGGCAGGGTTTTCACAGCCACCTTGTATGAAAGGCTTGAACTGTTGGTGATGACTCAGGTTCTCTCTGAAATCTCTTTTATATCTAAGTCTCAGTGATTATAGAATATCATCAACTTTCATTCTGTCTACTTAACTGACATTAAATGTTGCTTCATACATGAAAAGTTCATTAAAAATTATATCCTCAGGGACAAAGTGTAAACATGGCAGTATCGTGTCTTCATGTATAAAGTGGCCTTAATGTAGAAAGAACCTCATTAATAATAAGAGAAAATTGCTGATTTTGTCTCTGAAGGACATAAGTGCACACATACAGGCGTACAAGCATGCACATCTCATTTCAATATTTTTCCCTCCAAAAACTTCAGGAGGCTATCTTTTACTATATTAACTGGAGTCGTAGCACCATGGCTATACTTAAAGAATAGGGATATTAATGATGACCTGGAAAGATATAACTTATTTTTATGAGAGTACACATAAAAGCGGTGTCATCCCATTACATATTCTTGAATTCCATATTGATCACATTCAATCATCCTGAATAGGATTAACATGTTCACACATTTCTATTAAAAATATTTTAACTTGGCAGCCAAAGTATTACAGCTTCTATGCTCTTATAAGATATTTTGGCTATCTTTATTTCACTTGAGTAACTTTAAGCTCTATAAAAATATTGAAAAGAACTTTAAGATAACCATTGTTTATAGGAAGAAAAAAAATAGAACAAGATAAATGGAAGTTTAGGAAAACAATCAGATACATACAAGGAACACAGGACAAAGAATAATCTGGACTGTCAGAAAGCCAAGATACTGCCTTTTTGTTTCTCCTTGAGGATGAATACATTATCAAGGATTAGTAATGCTATAGAAATTAAATACTAGGGAAAAATGTCACCAATTCTTTGGCAATAACTACCTTTCAGAGCTGAACAATGTGAAATCTGGATTCTGTGTATATGTTGAAATGAACTATAGAGGAACATCACATCATTTGTTTTTCTTTTTTAGTAAATTGACTTAGTAAATTGTAGTGGGCCTGCAGTAATTGCCTTTTGTTTTTAATTTAAAGAGGTATTCACTTGTGTTCATAAAACAGAACAAATGTTTACCTTGATTTTGTTAGTGTTGGACATCTCCTCGAAGAAATTTATTTTTTGGAAAAATTCCTATTTACCTAAACACCTGCCAGGAAAACTATAATTACTGTCCCCCAAAGCCTTAACAAAATTGATTAACAAAACACTATTCAAGGTAGTTTCATATGTCTTTAAGTATCAGCACAGTATCTGTATTATGTTTCCATTAAAAAAATTTAGAATCCAAGAATATAATTTCCTATAAAATAATCCATTTGGAAAGCAAGAGCAGGAGAAAAAACTGATGGGATAACAAGTGTTGATTAAGATGTGGAGAAATTGGAACCTTTGTGCCCTGTTGGTGGGAATGTAAATTGGTGCAGCCATTTTGGAAAACAGTATGGAGGTTCCTCAAAGAACTAAAAATAGAGCTATTGTATGATCCGGCTCCATTCTGGGTTTATACCTTGAAAAGATACATGCATCTTACATTCATTGTAACATTACTCACAATAACCAAGGTAGTAAAACAACCTAAATATCTGCTGATGGCTGAAAATGTTGTGTGTGTGTGTGTGTGTGTGTATGGGTATGTGTGTACATGCATGTGTATATGTGTGTGTGTGTGATTATCATTCAGCCTTTAAAAAGGTGGAAATCCTGCCACTTGTAATAATATGAATGAATCTGGAGGACATTGTACTAAGAAAAATGAGGCAGATAGAAAAACAAATACTGCATGACCTCATTTATGTGAAGAATCTGAAATAGTCTAAATCACAGAAGAGACTGGAATAGTGTCTAGCAGGATTGGGTTGAGGGAAATGAGAAAATGTTTTAATTATGTGAGATGAATAAGTTCTGGCGATCTTACATATAGCAAAGTGATTAAAGTTGACAATATTGTAGTGTATACTGAAAATTTGCAAAGTAGGTAGTTCTTCAGTGTTCTCATCATACACACAAAAACATCGGTAACTGATATGATGGGTATGTTTATTAACTTGATTGTGGTGATCATTTCACAATTTTTACATATATGAAACATCAAGTTGTATACCATGAATATATACACTGCTTGTCAATTATATCTCCATGAAGCTTAAAAAAAAAGCCGCAGCTTACTCTACTTTAGGTGTATATCAAATGTCAATATTGCATATCGTTTTTGTTTGTTTCTACAATATTCTTTGTGATATTGTTTTCAAAATCATTTTTCCCATTGAGTACTATTTTACATGTTTTACTCAGCTGAAAGTTATTTTTAAAATTTTCTAATACTTAACATGAACTCTACCTTTAAAAATTTTAAAATATAATACAATATTGTTAACCATAGGCCTTATATATTATAGCAGATCTCAATGAAATTTATCAATTAAGAATTTATTGTTAACAAATACTACTTTTTATGAGGTAATAGTGCAGATCAAAGTTGGTTCATTCAACTGAGGATATGAATGGACTATCTCTTGACTTTTCCAAACGAGCGAAAATTTCATACTTTCATAGATTTCATGCATTTAAAATTTTGAATAATTGCAAGACTTGTTTGGAACACTACAAAGTATAAGAAAAATAACTCATTCTAGACTTATATAGGAGAGTCTCTCTTCTCGTTTATGTATGTAGCTCCTGATTGAAAGAAAAAGTTTTGCGCCTGAATCAGCTCTCTTTTGCCACTCTCCATTTCATCTCTCCTTGGGATTCTTCACTCTGGTTATTGCTGCTTTCATCTCACCGACACCCAGGGGCCTGCTCATTTTTTTAAGAAGTCTGAACTCAGGGTGGACACAAATCTCTTACATTAGTTCTGTGAAGACCACTGAGACTTGAAAAGGTACTTTTCAGTAGATCTAAATATTAAAGAAAACTAGGAAGAAAGTGAGGAAAATACAAGGAACATTGAACCTGTTTAATGGGTATGGCTGCTGTCCCATTCCACTATGGATATGTCTTTCATTCTTGAGCTTTTCCAAGTACATGCTGTTATGGTCATCTAAATGATTTTGTACCATCTACAGCCTTTGTGTTTTGTTACTTTGCTTTTCAGTTTTCAGCCTCTCTGAAAAGGATCAACCTTTCTACTTGGCTTGTGGGATTTTCCTCCTCGCCATCTGGGGCACCATCTGCTAATCCCCTTGTACACCTATTACTGATTGAAGGCAAATGTTATTTCTTGTATATACTGTTTGTATAGCCTTCCTGTCTCCAGTCTCAGAACCCCTTTGAATTTACCCCATACTCTACCGGACCTGTTTGACAGCTCCCTATCAGGGCATATTTCTCTGCTTGGAAAGCCTTTTACTCTGGTCTTCTTTGCTAAGTCCTAGTAAATCACCTTTGGTGTCATTTTGTTTTCACCTTCTGAACATGATGTCAGGGTTATTTATTTTTCTTTTTAACATTAAAAAAATATTTATTTATTTATTTATTTATTTATTTATTTATTTGAGAGAGAAAGACAGAGATAGAGAGAGCACCAGTGGGGAGGAGAGGGAGAAGCAGGGTTCCCACTGAGCAAGGAGCCTGATAGGGTTCTCAGTCCTAGGACCCCAGGATCATGGCCTGAGCTGAAGGCAAACACTTAACCGACTGAGCCACCCAGATGCCCCCAGGGTTATTTATTTTCCATCCTTTGTGTCACCAGCAAACCTTGAACACATCTCTCTTAGAGATTACACAGGCTAGTGACATATTTCTGCATTTCAGTTTTCCTCAGAGATTAAATGAGGAAGGTAATAAAATCCAACTTATTGGGGTGTTTTAAAGATTAACCAAGGAGAAGTCACATAAAGTATTTCCACTCCTGTGTATATAATGTTAAATAAATGGTAGGTATTAATTTAATTATTACTCTTGAACTTTAAGGAAAAATCCATTAAAACCAAACATAAACATACTGATATATATCAAACGCATACAAGGGATTAATTCAATAGCCATAAACAAGGAAAGATTATGTTGCCCTCTACCTATGAAACTGAACAATCAAAAAATGTACCAATATAACTGCAAGGATGTTAAGATTCTGAATTGTGGTGGGTGGGTATTGAGGGCACCTATTGCATGGAGCACTGGGTGTGGTGCATGAACAATTAATCATGTAACACTGAAAAAATAAAAGTATTTGGGGGAAAAAAAGATTCTGAATCATTACGAGGACAGGTGCTGTATTTTTTGTTGAATATGTCTTTTAAAGCACCAACTATAAGATGATATGTAAAAGTTTCTCATGTTTTTTTTCTCTTAAAATGTTGGTGCCTGAGTTCCTTTTGATCTACCTTTTGGGTATTTAAATACTGTGCATTTTCATAAAAGTACTAGGAGATTTATGTATAAAAGCTTTTAGCACCCTCTTTCCCATTGTCCAAATAATAAAGGCCTGCAGTGTTCTTCATACTTAACAGTGTTGTTAAATAGCAGAACATGTATTTTGGGCAAGATTGCAGTACTACGGGCCCTCCTCCTCCTCTTCTTTTCAAGAACAAAAATGCTAATGGGAATCAGGGAGATCTGAGCATAGAAGCCAAAAGGAAAAATACCCTGAAGGAAATCGAGGGCGAGCTACCATGTATGACATGGAGAGAACAAAACCAGAAAAAGCCTACTTTCTTTCCTCATAATGAAGGTTGTGCACAATTATTTTTCCAGCTCCTTCCCAAAGTGGAGGAGTCTTATATGTGACATCACATTGCCTTGATGGTGTGTGCTGCCCAGATGGTAGCATTTCTGTCACTTAGGAGAAAGTTGTTCTAGGGATTAGGAGCTAAATTAGTGAGGAACTAGGCTAGGACACCTGTTAGTCACAGTGGACTAGACTGGGGAATGTCAGAAAATTTTTCTCTGAGTTGGAAGAAGGAATTGGGCAGGGTCAAAGCTCAGATAACTGTATAATGTTTGCTTTATTGAGCTATAATATACAAAACTTGCACATATCTGATATATATAATTTGTTGAGTTTAGATATGTGCACATACCCATGAAACCATCACAAGGTAGTAGACATATCCAATAGACCCAAAAGTTTCCTTGTTTGCCATCGCCGTCATCATCGTTGTTTGTACTAAGACATTTAACATGAGATCTATCTTCCTAACAAATTTTAAGTGTGCAATTCAGTGTTGTTAACTAGAGGCACTATATCTTCATTCCCACATTTATTCCCACAGAATTACTCACAATTGCCAAGACAGGGAAATAACCTAAATGTCCATTAGTGGATGAATGGATAAAGAAAATGTGGTATATACCTATCATAGAATATTAGTCAGCCTTAAAAAGGAGGAAATCCTGCCATACGCAACAACAGGGATAAATCTTTATGCTAAGTGAAATAAGCCAGTTACAGAAAGACAAATACTGCATTATTTCAGTTATTCAAGATATTTACAGTATTTATTCAAGTACTTATTCAAGATAACTGTAAACTTTTCATCTATTCTGGATTGTACTCTTAGATGAGTGGTGTCCTGGTGTATCTACTGAAATTAATATATGCAAGAGTCTTGAGTTTTCATAGCACAAAAACAAATTAAGTGAATCAGGATAATAAGCCTATTTATCTCAAGAGTTTT
>JAPYYJ010001880.1:0-13586 GCA_028533885.1 Nasua narica | reverse complement strand
GGGGGCGGAGACACCCATACTAGGAGAAAGTGAGAATTCAGGCTTTTCAAATACTAGAAAATGTGTTTCGAGTCCTAGATGCCCAGTTGTCTGACATTAGATAAGTCATTGTTTCATTTTGTTTTGACTGAGTCTTAGATTCACCAGCTACAAAATTGGGAAAATAATATATCTACCTCAGGTGTGAAAATAAAGTATCATGATAGAGTCACATCATATGCTGATTATAAAGCAAAAATAACCAATATTTCACTACGAAAATCTATATTTCCATTTTAAAATACAAAATTTACTCATTAATCCACACAAATCCATTTGACTTACTCTAAAATTATTTATTGACAGATTTCTGCCAAGAAAATAAAACTACTGCCAGAAATAAAATTTCAATGGCTTATATTCATTAAAATGGGATATTTAATATAGTAAATAGTAACGAATTCACTCTTTGATTGGTACTTGGTAGTCAAGAGAATGTTCTGTGATACACCAAAACAAAAGGAGAATTTCTTTTTTTTTTTGATGTTTTTTTTTTTAATTTTTTATTTTATTTATTAGAGAGAGAGACTGAGAATGAGAGGAGAGAAGGTCAGAGGGAGAAGCAGACTTCCCGCAGAGCGGGGAGTCCGATATGGGACTCGATCCCGGGACTCCGGGATCATGACCCGAGCCGAAGGCAGTCGCTTAACCAACTGAGCCACCCAGGCGCCCCAAAAGGAGAATTTCTAAGAGGCAGAAAACAATCCTCATTCGTTTGTTATTTTGTAGGAAGTTCATGTGAAATTTATATCAGACACAAAGACATAACTGGGAAGTTCTTATACTTATTTTTAAGGCTTCCTGATTGTCAACATGCAGGCTGTATTAAAATAGCTATGTCATAATAATCAGCATTTATTCAACCACATGGTATTACCACTGCAACTACAGTGTGGCATTCTCCTAGCCTTGATTAAAATGGAATGTAGAACCAGTATTCAGAGCTTGCACAAATTAATAGAATGAAATGGGAACTCTTTCAAAGGTTACTTTTGAGATTTCAAAGGAATCATTTCCATAGCTTTGTGAAAAAATTTTTGTAATGAAATCATTACTAAATACCAGCTACTATCACAGTTAGCATAAGCTGTGTTCTATTTTGTGTTACAGAATACCAGGCTGAGGCCAGTGGGGGTGTTGGTTAAGGCTGAGAGGTCTTAAATTTGGAGAAAGGAGTATGCATCTTGAAGAAAGGAAGTAGATGGGCATCATATTTTCACCATTAATACTGACCCTGTATTTAGATATATAATATTTAGGGCGCCTGGGTGGCTCAGTTGGTTGAGCAACTGCCTTCGGCTCAGGTCATGATCCTTGAGTTCCGGGATCGAGTCCCACATCGGGCTCCCAGCTCCACAGGAAGTCTGCTTCTTCCTCTAACCCTCTCTCCTCTCATGCTCTCTCTCACTTTCTCTGTCTCTCAAATAAATAAATAAATAAAATCTTTAAAAAAAAGATATATAATATTTATCAATTATCTCCAAATTCTGTTTTTTAGAGATTGTTTAAAAATTAATACAATATATATTTCCATAAGCTTTCTTCCCTTTTCTAATAATAGAGAGCAAAAATAGTAGACATTCCTAATATACCAGTAACCAGTTTCTCTCAAATCCACAATGTATTTGAAAATATAAGCACTTTTCTTAACCATAAAAATATGCACGAAACACATCTTCTAAGGATGTTTATAAATGAATAAACATATGTGACAAAGACTCAACACATGTGAAAGATAGTTTTAAAAACAAATAAACTTTCTACAGTTGGAAGCAAAACTATAAGTGTCAGTGAGCCTTACACCATTTTATGCCACAGGGCCCACAAATTAAATGCTTCTCAAATAAGGAATTAGAAAAAAAGAGCACTAAAATTCCAAAATGTCAGGACATTTATAAATTTGAAAGCAACTATGAGTGTAAGTTATTTTTGCTCTATCCCCTCCCACATAGATAAGGTTATTCTCAAGATAAACTACCTCAAAACACTATAGTCATATTTTTACTTATTGCAGTCAATATGCATTCTCAACATAAGCATTCAATAGGAATAAATCAATGCTCATTAACACGCTGTTTTCACCCACTTAATATAGCAGAACTAGCTTTAAAACACAATCTCATATACTTGCAGTCTCCATTGGCTCACACACCAATGACCGATTTCAAGTAATTCCTGGTTAAACAAAAATCACATTATATTAACAATATATTGTGTGGTACTGCTAAATTTAAATGGTCTACTTTGATGAAACCCTTTAAAAAATAAGAAAACAGATGAGATATTTAAAAGAAAGAAGTTTGGGCATGGAAGTCAAAAAGAAGTTATCAGCAAGAGCCAAATTATGGAAAGAGCATAAATGTTCATCGACTGACGAATGGATACAAGAAGATGTGGTGTATATGCAATGGAATATTACTCAGCTATAAAAAATAAAGAATGAAATCTTGCTATTTGCAATGATGTGGATGGAGTTAGAGAGTATTTAGCTAAGCAAAATAAGTCAGTTAGAGAAAGACAAATACCATATGATTTCATTCGTATGTGGAATTTAAGAAACAAAACAAAAGAACATAGGGGGAAGAAAAAAAAGAGAGGCAAACCAAGAGACAGACTCTTAACTATAGAGGACAAACCTAGGGTTACCAGAGGGGAGGTGGGTGGGAGGATGGGTGAAACAAGTGATGGGGATGAAGGAGGGCACTTGTGATGAGCATTGGGTGTTGTACATAAATGATGAATCACTAAATTCTACATCTGAAACTAATATTGCACTGTACGTTAACTTGCTGGAATTAAAAAAGGAAAAAATAATTTGGGGGGGAGAAGTCAAAAAAGAAGACCACTGGAATAGTAAATTACTGTTCATTATTTTAATTTGTATATACTTTATAAAGATTAAATGTAGAAGGAAAGGTAGTTTCCTGAAAGGCAATATCCTGAGTAAAATGAACTCCATGGTTCATCTTTATATGTTAACATGGGGAATTTAATTTTGGAAGACAGAGTGTGCTATTCCTCAATTTCCACAATGTCTCTTCTTCAAATTATTTCTCTGACTAGCTGAGGTTGTGGAGTCTACTTGCCTCTCCCTCAGAAAAGTCACCTGCTACAATCAGAATACTTTTGCCACATACCTAGAATAAAAAGACTGAGCTGCACAGAAAATTTAAAAAGCAAATTGTGTGCTTTCGGCTGAGCCATGGAGACTTAACCAACGTTTTCTACGTCAAGCTGCCTACCCAACCACAGAATGTACAAGACCAAAGAGCAAATTAGTAAACTCTCTGTTGTCTAAATCTCAGATTAATAATTGAACAAACTCCTGGTTAGTGAGCATCTTTCAATATATATAAACATTTATATGTAAATTAATATATTAGAATTGAGTTGGAACTTACAATATTTAAAGATGACAGTATATTAGGTAATTTCATGGGTTTTGCTTTGATTATAGATCAGTTCTCTTGTTGAGTAGCCCCGGAATATGGTAAAAACAAAAACACTATAAACGCCAAACACATGTTCAAGAAACAAAAGACATTTTATAGGCACCTACATTTTCATAGATCCCTATGGTCTTGGTTTTCAATTTTCAGAACCTAAATCATTAAATGTTCAGGATGCACAGATCTATGCACTAACTCTGCAGGTATTTCAACATAATGCTTAATGGTTAAAAAATGGCTCTTCCAACTAAACTGAAAATTAAACTACTTTCAATAATAAAATAAACAATACACTAAAAAATGCACTCTGATAACTGAGACAATTAAACTTTTCAGTGGCTTTTGATAAATAGCTAACAATTTCTCCCATTATAACAACATGGTATAATTAGGAACTGGAAAATATATTTATGGATTACTTTCTATTTCACTTTTCATCCTTTGGGTTTCATGCTAATATTTTCATCACTTTGTTTCAAGGCATGGGGAGGGCAATTTACAAGCCTGCGTATATTGTAGATATTGAGTTAATCCTCAACCACAGGTTTTCTGAGCAGGAGAGTAATCTCACCAAGGTCTGGTTCAGAGTAACTTTTTAATCTATATTATCGGATACGGCCTCTGCACTGCCCATAACAAAATTAACAAGGGAGACAATCTCCACATAGCCGAAAGGTATTCAGCACTTGCTGGAACGGCCAAAATTTTCTCTCTCAATGGTAATGGTACCTTCACCAGCATCTGTCAACAGATTCTGGACTGAATACAAGCAAGCTGAGCAAAACTGGCGCTCAAGAAAAGATTATGAATTCATCATAATACTGCATAATAACAGAAACACACTGCTCTTAAATCAGTCCAATTACGACATAAAGCTACAATTTAACGAATTGAACTCTTAGTGTGACTGCATCATGTGCAAAATAATTAGAACATTTCATAGTGCATTTATATTATAGGTCTAATGCTTGATCCCTTCATGAGGTAGAGTGTCATGCTATTCGGTCTTACCTGCACATTTGGTTCTGGTAATTAATGGAGGTCCTGGGAGCCCCGTTCCACCTTCACCAGGTCTCGTAAGTAGAACACGGATCTCGTATTCAGTATCTGGGTCCAAATGCCATAATTTATAAGTTGGAGCATTGACTGCATGCGTTTCTGTCCAGGATCCTGAAGTCATCCGGTACTCCACTTCTTTCAGAATAATGGGACCATCGCCAATGATGGAGTTGGCATTTAGCTGAATCAGCAAATATGTAGGCCCAACACCGAGTAGCTGCGGAGGAGCAATGGGTCTTGGCGGTTCTAGGAGAGAACGAAGGGGCAACCTAATCAGCTACAAATCCAAAAGACCAAATAAACTACATCGATATATTAATGTCTCTTATAGCTGAAAGGTTTAATGAATAATTTACTAGGAGTACACAATACATATTTAAGGAAAACCAGAACATGACTAAACTGGAAACTGTACTTTTAAAGAGCAAATACGTTCACTGATGGGATATGACCCTTTTACCACAAGTTTTCTTTTATTAAAAACACGTCTCTCCAGGAGATAAACTTGTACAGGCACAGTAACCAAGGGAAACAAAGGGAAAATATTTAAAGATGGATAGCTCTGATTAGCTACTAACAGAGTACAGCTGGATCTTTGACATTCTTGAGGTCCTAAGACCTCTACACATCTCCAAATTAATGAATAGTTATAACTCCTTATTTCACTCATGAAATACGGCAAAGCAGTGGTTTGGTCTTTGCATTTTTACTTCTGCAAAGTTCCTGCAGATGAGATAAAGAGGAAGGAACAGCAAAGCTGAACTTAGAAGCTGATATCAAGGGCTGACTTGTTTCTACACACCCACCACAGGATGTAGGAAAGTGAAATTTACACCAAGGCAAAATCACAAGTCACTACATATCACTAGCCTTTGAGAATAGCAAGTGATAAGGCAATGAATCAAACATTAAACTCAAATGTCAAAGGTACACTGCAATTTAATTTTGGACAGCTTAGATTATTTCCTTGAAAGAAATTTTGATAAACATTATTGTAATGTTTGAACTTATAGAAACGATGCAAAATGAATTAGGGTCCCCCCTTTATTTTTCATTTAACAATGATGCAGCTGAATTTGATAGTGGACTTTATGAAGGACTCCACCACTCTAACTCTGTCCATGTGGTCTCTCCATGGGAATCCTAGGTTATAAAGATGCTCTAATTAGTACGTTGTGACCAGATTCTTCTTTGAATCTCTTGAACAACACTTCTCAAGAAGCCAAAAGACTTTAAAATAAAGTGTTAATCTTTATAAAGTGGTAACTGCCCAAATACTGTTTTAAAAGGTTTGTGTGCTCATATGTAAAATTTAAGAAACAAAACAGATGAATGTATGGGAAGGGGGGAAAAAGAGAAGGAGGCAAAATGTAAGAGACTCTTAATTGTAGAGAACAAAGTTGCTGGAGGGGAGGTGGGCGAGGGATGGGGAATAGGCCCTTGATGAGCTAGTGGGTAAAATATATGGTAAGTTTCTGTATTTCCTATTCAATTTTCATATAAACCTAAAATCTAAGAAATAAAGTCAATTAATTATTTTTAAATGTGTGTGTTTTAAGAAATAAAGCAAAATATATGAAGGAAAATTATTTTTTTTAAGATTTTATTTTTAAGTAATCTCCACACCCAACATGGGGCTCAAACTCACAACCTTAAGATCAAGATTGCATGCTCTGCCAACTAAGCCAGCCAGGTGCAAAGGAAAGCTATTAAATGTAACCACACATTGCTTCCTCCTTTCCCACTGTAGGGGTGGACTAGAGAAGACACAGATAGAAGGAAAAGTTATGAAAAGACAACCAATATCTTTCAAACTGGATTTTCTATCTCAATGGAAACATACACTTGGAATAATAAACAATGCAAGACAAACAAACAAACAAAAACCCCTCATAGACAGGTTTTACCTTCTGGTACAGGTTTAAATGAAGCAAGGGTTTTCAGCTGTAGCCCAGGATTTGCTTTTAAACACTGAGAGTATAAAAAAGTACAGTTTGCATTTTATGAACCCCTGAGTTACAAACATCCCTAACATAAGGAGTAAGACTAGCTGGCCTAGATCTCTAACCATACTAAAGTCAATTTCAGTAATGGTCCTCCAAAATTCATAAGACAAATATTTGCTGAGTAACCACTAATTGCTAGTCTGTGGTATTCATTGGTTAGCCATATAGTATGGTGAGGGAGATGTCGTAACAATAAACCAACAAATTCATTATTTTAAAATGAGAGTTATATAGAAAACAGATACAATGATACTGTAATTGCATTGTATGGTGAGATGTGGTAGCTACACTGGGCATGAGCATAACATACAGTGTTGTAGAGCCTTGAGGAATCGCTACTTTGTATACCTAAAAGTAATGAAGCATTGTGTGTCAACTATGCTCAAATAAAAATTAAAATTGAAAAAAAAAACAACATGGGTGGAGACAGCTACTGAAAAACACCAATTTTCTTTTTTCTATCCAAAAATATTTGAGGCATATTAAGTTAGATCCATCAGTAATCATGGCTCGTTATGGCAACAGCTTTCAAACTGGTTATCGATAGAACCACAGGAGCTTGTGGTTCATGAGGTGCATGTTTAAAGTGAAAATAAAATGAAAATCATGTAAGATAATGTATGTACGATGCAAAATCTACATGTAGAATTATTTCCATTTCTAGGAAAAAGTAGTTCTTAACATCTGATTTACAAACTTTACAATGTCTGTTCTCTATAGTTTAAAATTGTTTCAACAACATAGAGTCAATTGTGTAAAGGGCAAACTATTCCAACTTTCACAACTGACTTCAGTTGAGAAGCTACTCACAAAATAAAAAGTTTAAATAAAACCAAAATAGTGTTCATTTATTTGCTAAACAAAGACAAAGCTAGACATATCATATCATGAAATTTTCTCTCTCTCTCTCTTTTTTTAAAAGATTTTATTTATTTGACAGAGAGAGAGAGATCACAGGTAGGCAGAGAGGCAGGCAGGGAGAGAGGGGGAAGCAGGCTCCCTGCTGAGGGGAGAGCCCGATGCGGGGCTTGATCCCAGGACCCTGAGATCATGACCTGAGCTGAAGGCAGAGGCTTTAACCCACTGAGCCACTCAGGTGTCCCTCATATCATGAAATTTTACCATAAAATAACGACTTGTATATTTCAAGTTTATAAAAGTCTTAGTAGACAGAAAGAGAAAGTTGATATATTTTCTAAACCTTGAGCTAAAATGAAACTGAATAGAGAAATGAGCATAATAGAAGAAATGCAAATATCTTCCCAGACTTTCTCAACATTGCACATATTTTAAGAAGCAGTCTGTACTTTGCGAATAAACTGAGTTGCCTCATATGTGCAATGTTTGTTTTCATTCCAGATGGCTCATATACTGACTAATGTAAGTTAAGTAGTAAATGAGGCTAAATCCACAGCTTACTGGGGTTCTAACCTAAAGACGCAATGCCTCCCATATACCACAATGGAACAACAACTTGAAGAGGTCTCATATTTAATATGACGGAGTGATTTGTCAAATGAATTATGAATAACAAACCTTGGTTAATCTATAAATTTACGAGTATTCTGAAACCTGAACTAATAACTGTATATTGAATGGTAAATCTCATCCACCCAAACTCTCTACACCACTGCTATGGAAAATAAGAAGCAAACAGAGGAGGAGAGCAGAAGGGAAAGAAACGAGAGGGAAAAAGCGACAACAAAACATATTATTAGAAACAAGTGAAAAAGTAAAGCATAACATTTCTTCTGTCATTTCTATCTTTAAGGAAAAGATACGCAAAAGAAAATGAAATTTGAATCAGGAGAGTCTAGGTTCACGAAACGCACACACAAATAGCTGGGTAAATGTAAGCGTGTTATTTAACTTCTTGACATTACAATTTCTTCATTGGTAAACCAGGCATTATTTCAAGAATTGCTAAAGACGTTACATTTCTAAATGTGTCAACTAGCCCCATATTGGCTGTTATTTTGCTTTGTTTTTCCAGAGAGCATATAAATTTTAAAACCAAAAATTAATATTCATCACCAGTGTTTTGTGTACATGAAGAAATGACTTTGATATAATCAGGTGCTTAGCCTGAAGAAGGGTAATAATTCAGACTGATCAGGTTTCTATCTCACTTGCTATGGTCAACAAAAGGGGTAGTGCAGTCGCCAAGGCAGTAGCTCAAATTTCGAACTGTGACACTGTTCAGAGAGACGTAGAAGCATATACCTTGACTAACAGCATGACTAAAAGTAAAATCTAGCATTAATGAGACTAATATACCACTACATATTAAATTTTTTATGTTAGAAGAGTAGCCTAGTATTGCATATGTATTTTGTTTTTAGGCCCTTAAGAACAAGGAGGCTTATTTATAAAATCTCTATTCATTTCAATAAATTATGCATGAATTTTAATCAGCTAGCAAATGAACAAGTAATTGTTCTGCAGCAATATTAATATTCTTCATAACTTAATACACTATCAGACCCAGAGGTGTAGTGGAATAAATCCCGGTTGTACACTAGGTATCAGCTGAAGCACGCAATCTCCAAAATACAGGATAAACTTTGCCAATGTTACCAATTAACTTTCAATTAATGACTTACATTCATTATTCTAGATCTAAACCTATTATACAATCATAATTGTACATTCAAATTGCTTTGTTTATTTTATTTCAGATAATTTCAAAAAGTGCCTTGAAATCAAGATAAGTCATTATGAAACTATATCCTCATCCAATTATTCCTATTACAACACTATTTTACAAACATATGTGTCACTTATTAACATTTGGTTAGTTAATAAAATGAGAATCAGAACTAGAAGCCACAGAGCCAGAAAAAAAGTCAGTTAACGAAGTCAACATCAAGGCAAATGGCACTTCTCTATTCATCTTTCTAAATAAATGAATCAAATACCTCTCAGTCCTAGTGCCTTCCAAATTGTTTTATTTACTCATCAAAGAAGGCTTGATTAAAAGTTTCTTAAGATTAGCACTCTTGCCATCAAAGCAGGCAAGAGCACTGCACTTGTCCCCTTGTGGCCACTGTAACAAATGATCACTACCTGGATGGCATAAAACACCAGAAATTTATTCTCTCATGGTTCTGGAGGCCAGACATTCAAAACCAGTCTTGCTGGGTCAAACTCAAGGTGGCACCAGGCCATACTTCTTCCAAGTGACTAGGGAAGAATGAGTCCCTTTCCTTTTCCAACATCTGCTGGCTGTGGGTCTCCATTCCTTGGCTTGTGGCCACATCACTCCAGTCTCACTGCTAACACTGCCTTCTGCTCTTCTCCCTGTCGTCAACTATCTCTCGACCTCCTACTTAAGGCTACCTATGACTGCACTTAGGGTCCACACCGATAACTCAAGATCTGCCCATATCAAGACCCCTCACTTAATCACATCTTCAAGGACCACTTTTCTGGAGAAGCCAACAGTCAAGGGTTCCAAGAATGAGGACTTGTGATCTTTGGGGGCATTTTTCAGTCTACCACAGACACATACTACGATCTTGTCCTTCCTGGGAAATATCTCAGCTCTATCTTTTCTCTAGTTGTTTAGAAGCCTATGAGCTGAAAGTACTCCTCCTAGGGAAATTTCAGAGTTAGGTTCTGAGCAGTGGAAATTACAAAGAGCAAACAATTTATCCACATTGTCTTTTTTTGCTATTTATATTTTTAAGGAAATAAAAATAAAGATGAACATCATTACTTTGAATGACTACAGGACTGAATGTTCCCTTACCATAACTAAATTCCTGTAAAAATCAATATTAGACTATTTGCCTTAGAGACAGATATTTTATTTACTATCATTTATTTTCTTAAATGAATGGATCACTTCAAAATCAATGTTATTCTATTTCTTTATCATTCCCTGCTTCAAAATTCTGATCCAGTTCCAGTTTCATTTTCTTCCTCATCACCTATTAAAATGCTAAAGTAAAGGGGGACAGACAGTAGAGACTGTGAGCAGGAAGAATGACATCAGTGCACCAAATAATTCAAGCATTTATTTATCAGCTACCCTATCATAAATTTAAATCATTTTAAATTATACCTTAAAAAGATAACAGTGTAATTTATGGGTACTTGAGTGCTTCAAGAAACTTGAAATAGTAACATTGATGAATAAGAAGGTGACCCTACTTCCCATAAGAAATGGAAAGCAAGGTATGGATAATTAGAAACATTTTCTTTGGGCATTTAATAACATATGAATGACAACATAATTTGTTTAATTTTTCCTTAGATGTTGAAACATAAAGTACACATTTGAAAATTTTCCGATTCATGAACAAGGTTTCTCACAGATGCACACTTTATGAACTGTAATGCAGATATATTTATGAGAAGAATAATAGTTCTTTCATGATTTTCACTCTGACTTCCCTGATATTTCAGATCTCTAGTCCTAATAAACTCCTTAAGGAGCTAAATACCTCTCTATTCACTCTTCTGGCTTTTATCTCATATTTTTTGCTCATATCAATGATGTAATTAGTAAATTCTATAAATTATCTTTCAGATAAATTACTATTTTAATTATGTTTAGAATTTGTGCATTGATAGATTTTTTAAGCAAAATGATCTTAAAATTTAATATATTAAAGTCCCTTTTTAAATCCAACAATCCAATTGATGGATACTTTTTTCAAGTCATATCATTCAGGTGGCTCCTAAGCTTGACCTGGTCAAATAAAGTTAATTCTAAGACATCACAGAGTTTGGATATTGTTAAACCAGGGGCTCCCATGCCAGCACCTAGACCAAGTGTCAATCAAAAGGAGCTACTGTCATCTATTATCATCTCCATGAAAATTAGATGAGTGTTAGTGTATACTTACGGTGTATTATGGAAAGTGTGCACTGTGACCCACTGCCCACACTCACAATACTTCACATACCAGAAACTTCTGAAAACCATGAAATAAATACACACGATTTCAGTTAAGTATGTAGAAATACTATGAGAAAATCGAGAAAAAAAAAAACTTCGATTGAGTAACAAAGCTCTCATTTAGTGATATATATGTTTGTTCATACTATGTATTTTAAAAAAGATTTATTTATTTATTAATTTATTTTAGGGGCAGGGAAAGAGAGATCATGGTGGGGAGGGGCAGAAGGAGAGAGAGAATCTCAGTCAGGCTTCGCACTGAGTGCAAACCCCCACGACCTGAGCTGAAACCAAGAGTCGGTCGCCCAACTGACTGCGCCACCCACCTGCCATTATGGTATGTGTTTTTTTATCCATAAATAGTTATGTAGAGCTAAACAGGAGTTCCTTCATTCCCTCCCAGTGGCTGTTCTTTAAGGGCGGTTGCTCAAATGATTGAGGAGTGCTAATGGCTTTGAGTGGGCTGAGAAAAGATTTCTTAAGATTATGAAATGTACAGGACAGTCCCACAAAATGAAGAATTCTCCAGTTCAAAACACCAACAGTCTCCTCTACAGAAACACAACGACAATGTTAAAAATAACTTCCCCTCAGCAATCCATGGCTTAGGCTCACCTAGTATTATATAACTTACACTTCCATTTCTCAACAGGGTAGTGGAGCAGAATTTTGAAGAAGAGGTTCCCAACCCTGAACCGGTGATCATGTATTCACACAGGGTTGACCGTGGTTAATGAGGCATAGCTAAATGGCATTTGATGATACAGCTTGCTTATGGGCAAGTGAAATGATAATGCTTTTGGAAAACAATCTACCAATATAATATCACGAAATAAAGATGTGTTTAAAAAGTAAAGTAGTCTCACTTCTGGGAATTTAGTGTAAGAGGAAAACTTAAATCTTTGTTTAGAAGAGCAAAGAAGCAAACAACCAAAATATTCCACCACAGGAAAGCAGAGACACAAATTACGGTATATCAACAGTATTTCACACAAACTTCAAGAACTCAAGTTGTTAAGTCTATATAACACCTGTCAGTGGATATTTAAATATTTAAGTCTATTAGAACTTGCATTTTAAGAAGTATATCCTAGGATAGAAAAAATGAAAACCACCAACCATCACCACCAGAAGGAAATACACCAAAAAGCTACCAGCAGTGATGGGGGAACTTTGAGACCATGAGTGGTTTTCTTTTTTCTTTTTTTCTCTGCTTTCCAATAAAATTTGTAATATGCTCACAAAACTTCCTCATCATTCTCAGTATTTACCAGTGTCTAACTAAGTTCAATAATATCATTAGAGAACGAATGGCTGGCTCAATAACACCTTGAGAAAAATAAGTGCCTCACACCACTAAAAGAAAAAATGTATCTATATAAATTCTATTTATTCCATCGCTTCTCGGCCTTTTGGCTAAGATCAAGTATAAATTCTATCTATTCCAAACAAGAAGATGTAGACTACAATTTCAGTGTGAAAGCCATCATTTGGAGGTGGCGATAGTAAAACTTTGTATATGTGTTTATTAGTTTGTTTAATTGATTTTCAGATGATGAAATTAAGTCCTCAAAATGTAAGATTTACCACCTTAAGCTCTGAACTATGTTAGGTAGTGCATTGCTCTGACATTGATACACAGCACCTACAAAGTGTTACTATTTAATTAAAGGAGTTAGTTGACTGGAACAAAAGAACATTTTCTAAGCAATTGCTTAGTAACCAAGTGGCATCAAATGATCTATCCAGCTTGTGAAAAAATAAATAAATAAAGGGCTCAGCTACAAACATATAATTCTTTGTTTCAGTCAAATCAGACCAATAAATTTTTAAAAGGATTTTTCATGTGAAGAAAAAGTACTTACATATATTAAAATCTGAATATACAATATTGCTTAGAAATGTTATCAAAATACACAATTGCACTAATATCACAATACACCGAGAACTTGAGTTTTTTGAACAAAATTTAATTCAGGCTAGGAGTCCCAAAAGTTCATTTTCGCTTGTGTTTCCTTTGCCTTTAGAGACATGTCCTGAAAGAAGTTGCTGTGGCTAATGTCATAGAGATTACTGCCTATGTTCTCCTCTAGGGTTTTGATAGATCCCTGCCTGACGTTGAGGTCT
>JAPYYJ010001879.1:0-13586 GCA_028533885.1 Nasua narica | reverse complement strand
TACTCATCTAGTTTGTTTTCATGCAGTGATTCATAAACTAACACACAACATGAGGAATACTTACTTGAGTTGTCAAAACTTTGAGTTTTTATTCTCAACTTGTTTTGTTTGTATTTCACGTATTTCTGAGGTTAGGAGTGAGAAAGCATTTTAATTAAAAGTATTTCTGCAATGAATGATTAATTGCCTTAAAAAAAATAAACAGAGAAGAGCAAATTGTAAACATAAGAACTGTCACCTTGTTATGCCAAAAAAACATGGAAAAAATATTGTTCCAAAATAAAAGCCTTAAGTTTGACTGTCAGCAGTTATATCGGCAATTAATACTCAGAAATTGGCTAATAGATAAGTTCATCTAGACAGCATGGTAAATGTTCAGTTGTAAATTACATTTGTAAATTGGGTGGCGGGCGGGGATGGGAGGAAGGTGGTCAAAAGATACAAACTTCCAGTTATAAGATAAATAAGTCCTGGGGATGGCAGGTACAATAGAATGTCTGTAATTAATAGTGTCGTAGGATATATAGGAAAGGTGTTAAAAGAATAAGTTCTAAGTGTTCTCATCACAAGGAAATTTTTTCTTTTCTTTATATTGTATCTGTTTGAGTTGATACATATTAACTAAACCTATTGTGGTAATCATTTCTCTATATCCGAAATAAAAGCATCATGCCATATGCCTTCAACTTATACAGTGATGTACGTCAATTGTTTCTGGATAAAACTGGAAGAAAAATCCAAATACTTGAATGAAGAAACAAATTACCTTCGATCGTGTAGATTTCTCATTTTTGATTGACATACTCAATCCTGTCCCCATCCCGGGGACAGCGCTGATAGGGTATGGAGGTGAAGGTAGGAAGCCGGAGATAAGCCTTCCTGTGATATTATTTACTGTGCAGCACTATTTCATGCATACAAATACAAATAATGTAACCTTTATATACATATATACATACACGTAGACTATTCCTTAGTGACGTTTGTAAAACTGTGGTGCAAAAATGCCCCGCATCGGAATAAGTGAGATGCTTGATAAATACGAATTCTTGGGCTTCATCCCCAACGGACCCAATCAGAATCTCTGAGACTGAGACCCAGGAACCTGAATTTAGACAACAGCCCTGGGTGGTTCTTACATACAATAACATTTGAAAACCACCTGTGGGATAGGATAGAGGAGGCCGGGTGAGCTCATCAATAGAATTGTTCTAGTTGCTGAAGTAAAGAAATCCCGAGAAAGGGAAAAGGAAACACGCCAAGCCCTGTGGTGCATCTGGTAGATGAACTGTAATCTCTTCCCTATTCAGGCTTCATTTCCTTTCTCAACAATGCCTTCTGCTGTAATCAGGAACCATTCACAGAGCGGTTCCTTTGGTATTTTTTTTTCTTTCTTTCTTTCTTTTTTTTTTTTTTTTTAATTTATTTGTGCCTATTGGCTTGATGGATAGAGGAGCAGGCTCGAGAGCATAGATACCCATGACCTACTTCGCCTTGCCAGTCTCTCTTGCCTTTGCTTTCCCCCGTGGCGGAATCTGCAGTGGACCATTGATTTTAAGTTGGTTTAGACTAGAGATGGCAGAATTAGTTTCAATTTAGCCTTTGTAATTGTAGTCAGTAACCAATCAGGAAGGGCTTTGTGAAGTAAAAATATGCTTGCCTTTCACATTCTCCTGTTATATTAAAGATTCCCTGCTATTAAGAAACACGAGAAAATAGATCCCTCTTTCCTTATGCTCCACCCCCACCCCCAACGAACAACCACCTTGAACTTGATTTAATTTTCCTCAAAGAACTTTACTTTTCCTCTCATTTTTAGCTTGAGCCTGGTGGCCTTTGTTACTGAACTCGTGAATTACAGCTTCCTGAAGCCCTGGGAGCTTTAAGCCTTCACTGAGAGTCTCTTTATGCTGCTCTTATAGACATCCGTTCTCACTAAACCCTGATCCTCACGTTGTTAGAGCAAGTGGTGCCCGTTCTCTTCCCAACACTTTCCTGCCTCCCTGGATTTATGTATCACCTCAGTTCATCACATCCTCGCCTTGGGGTATATTTCCTAATGAAATTTTAAAATGGACAGGCCATTCTATTGTTAAGGAACCAAAATGACTTTTTACATTTGTGTGAGGAATACCAAAGCCCCTCCACAGTGCTGACGGAAGAAGGCGTGGGGACTGATGGCAGCGGAGGCTGCTTTGTATAATGTTAGAGGCAGAAGGGAGAAGGGTTGCGTGTGATTCAATTCTAGGCACAGTTCAGAAAAAGCAGCAGGACACTGCATTGAGGACTCACTGATGATTCAGACTGTAGGCATCTAAAAATAAGTCATCTTGGGGCGCCTGGGTGGCTCAGTGGGTTAAAGTCTCTGCCTTCAGCTCAGGTCAGGATCTCAGGGTCCTGGGATCAAGCCCCGCATTGGGCTCTCTGCTCGGCGGGGAGCCTGCTTCCCCCTCTCTCTCTGCCTGCCGCTCTGCATGCTTGTGATCTCTCTCTGTCAAATAAATAAATAAAATCTTTAAAAATAAGTCATCTTGGTCCTTCTCATTGAACTTGCCTTAGAGGCAGTGAAGTATCATCATTAAGAATTTTGGTTGTGGTGTCAGATTACCCAGGTTTAAGATTCTGACTCAACCATTTGCAAGTTGTGACCTTCGGAGGGCCTTGTTTTATGTCTTTGTTCCTCTTCCGTGATTGAGGTAAGTCATCAGTATCCCTGATTTATAAGGTTGTTTGGGGGATTAACTGAAATAGTGAGTTTCAGCATCTGTCACCTAATAAGTGCTCAAAAAGCAATACCAATCATGCTTATTAATATGAAAGAATTATAGGTATGATGTGATGTCAATAACCTTTATGCCTCATTTGTTTTGTGTGATTAGAAATTTGGGTCATAGTTTCTTTAAATGTAGTTTAGATTGACATACATAAAGTTCCCAGTATTCAGCTGTTCTGACCACAAAATATTGTGATATCATTTGATTCAACTTTTAAATATATATACATACATATATAATATATTATATATTTTTACATATATATTATATATATAAAATCTGATATATGTGTGTGTATATATATATATATATATATATATATATATAGCCTTAGTATATTCAATTCTTTTAGAGCACTTTTAGGTAAATATGATTATTTTCATTTTAGAAAGTAAATCTCAGAAAAGTGAAGTGAACTTCCCCAGTCACACGAAATAATAATGAGGAGAGAACCCTGATTCCAACTTCAGTCTTTGGCTTCAAATTCTACTTTCTAAGACATAAAGGACTTCTTAAAGAGTGTGACAAAAGGGGCGCTTGAGTGGCTGGGTTGGTTAAGCATCTGACTCTTGGTTTTAGCTCAGGTCATGATCTCAAGGTCTTGAGATGGAGCCCCTCATCAGGCTCCGTACTCACCTTGGGCTCTCCCTCTCCCTCTGCCCCTCTCCCTGCTCACACACACTCTCTCTCCCTCAATATATATATATATATATATATATATATATATATATATAAAATCTTAAAAAAGGGTAACAAAATGAAATTATATATATATATATATATATATATATATATCTGCATTTAATTTTGCCAAAATAAATATTTTCCCCTTGCCTAGAGTATAAATATTGGGTATTAGTCAGAACTATCCAAAGAAACAAAACCAATAGGGTGTGTGTGTGTGTGACATATAGAGAATGAAATAGATGATATGTATATAATATGTTATAAGGAATGAGCTCATGTGATTATGCAGACTGACCAAGTCCAAATCAGCACTATGAGCCCATAGGCTTGCGACAGGAGAGCCAACGGTAGAGTTCCAGTCTGAAAGCAGCAGCCTAGAGATTTAGGAGAGCCAAAGGTGCGAATGAAGTCTAAGGTCAATCTACAGGACAATTCCATCTTGCTTGGGGAGGCCATCTTTTTGACATAATTCAGGCCTTCGACTGATTGGATGAAGCCCACCCACAGTATGGAGAGCAATGTGCTTTACCCAATGTTCACCAATTTAAATGTGAAACTCATTCAAAACACCTTCCATGTTGACACAGTAGCCATCAAGATTCCACCCCTTGTCAGCTTACCCCTCACATGTACATCCTTCAACCAGATTTAACCTCCGTGTAAAGATAATAACATAGTCCTACTTCCGCCTAAAATGATAAAACTATCCTGCACACAACTGAAAATACACTGCCTCTTTCCCCAGAAGAGGATGCAGACTCCTTGGTTGATATTTACTGTTTTTCTTGATATCTCATAACTTAAATATTATGATGTAAAATTAATAATATTAAATATTATGATATGTAAATACATCTTATGTTACATGATAAGGGATAAGAGACGGAAAATATAGCTGATACACATACACAAATATTTAGAACAAAATAGGGAGGAAATGTCAATGATAATTACAGTTCTCATTTCTGTAACTCTCATGTCCTCATAGCTGTGTTCTCACAAGGAGAGGAGTTATCTGCAGAGGATGGCAGGGCCTTGCTCCAAAATCCTAAGGGCCTGCTCTGTGATTTACCTATAGGGTCCTTCCAGAGGCTCCAAATGGCATCCCTGCCTCCCATGGAAACTTCAAGCACCATTGGATCTGCTGGATCATGTGGCCCAAGGGACAGAGCAGTTTCCATGGCAGCTTGGCATTGTTGCAAAGTCTTATTTTGAGTCCCAATCAAATCTAGCAGCTTTTCGGGGTCACTCAGCCGATGGGCCAGAGTAGCAGACCCAAACGAGGACTGTGTTGCTTCCAAAATCCAAAGAGGCCCGTTAGGCATCATGCTTGCTTTGGTCATAGAAGGGACTAGATGCAACTTAGCTTTCTCCCTAGAAAGAAAATTCAGCATGCCTCATTCCACTAGAGCCCTGAAAATTTCACGGAAATCTGTTGAATGTATTCCCACCTCCTGCCACATAAATGTCTTACCGGTAAGCATAGAGTCGTTGCTACTTGCTGCTCACTGGGTCTAATTACAATAATGTCATCAATGTAACAGACCAGTGTGATATCTTGCGGAAGGGAAAGGCGATCAAGATCCTTGCAAACTGAATTATAAATGCAGAATTGTAGCACTGCTTTATCCCCAAGGTAAGAGAATACAGATGTGTTACCGGCTCTGTCAGCTGAAAGCAAACTGCTTATGATGGTCCTTATTGACAAGAGTGGGGAAAAACAAAACAAAACAAAACAAAAGGCATTTGCCAGATCGATAGCTGCCTATGAGGTACTAGAGGATGCGTTGATTTCCTCAAGCTATCAAACCACATGTGGTACACCACCCGCAATTACATCACCACCTGATTAAGCTTATGATAATCCGCTGCCATTCTCTCTGAGGTCCATCTGCCCTCAGCACAGGCCTTATAGACGAGTCGAATGGGGATGCAGTAGAAACCACCATGCCTGCTTCTTTGAAGTCTTGATGGTGTCACTAATCTCTGCAATCCCTCCAAGAATGCCATATGGCTTTTGGTTTACTGTTTGTCTAAGTAGAGGTAATCATAATGGCTTCTGCTTGGCCTTTCCCATCATCACAGCCTTCACTCCAGAAATCAGGAACAAGAGTGGGAATTCTTCCGCCAGTTCCTGAGGATAGCTATTCTAATTTTGCATTCTGGAAGTGGGAAAATAACCACAGGGGGGTTCAGGGACCCATTGAGTTCACTCCGAGACAGACCTGAGCCAGAACTCCCTTGATCACCTAACCTCCCTAGGCCCTGACCCTTGACTTCTGAACAACAGTGACATTTTTTTTAGGTCTGGATTAAAATAGGTTCAAAGCCAGGGTCCAGTAATTCCTGAAAGGTCTGATTATTTCCTTTACCCCAGTGCACAGTCGCCCTGGTAAAAGGTCATGCATTCCTTTGAAGAAGGCGGGGAGAAAGATTAACAGTGTGTATATAAATAAATAAATAAATAAATAAATAAATAAATAAATAAATAAATATATATATATATATATATTTTTGTAATATACAGGGGTCCCTCCTCAAGGGGTCCCAGGCTCCTCTTCATTCAAAGGGTTCTGGATCCGTAAACTGTTTCAAGTCTGGGACTTAGTTGAAGGGCTGTGATAGCCTGCTTTTATGATTCAGCTTAAACTTAAACAGGCATTCCAGAAACCCCAGAACCATGCCAGAAAATTCATCCTTAAGATTCTGTTCCTACTAGGATCAGTGTCAGTGCCACAATTCCTACCAGTCTGCTAGAGCTGCCTTAGCAAAATATCACAGACTGGGTAGCTTAAAAAAAAAACACCAATATATTTTCTTACAAATCAAGGTGCCGTGAGGGTTGTTTTCTAGTGAACCGTCTCTCTTTGTCTTTTAAATATCTCTCTTCTGGCTTTATCCTCACATAGCCTTTTTTTTTTTTTTTTTAAGATTTTATTTATTTATTTGACAGAGGGAGAGAGACCACAAGTAGGCAAAGAGGCAGGCAGAGAAAGACAGGGGGAAGCAGGCTCCCTGCTGAGCAGAGAGCCCAATGCGGGGCTCGATCCCAGGACCCCGAGATCATGACCTGAGCCGAAGGCAGAGGCTTTGACCCACTGAGCCACCTAGGCGTTCCCTCCATAGCCTTTTCTGTGTGTACACTTCTGCTCTCTTTTCCTCTTATTATGATAACAGTCCTATTAGATTGAGGACACATCCTTGTGACCTTATTTAACCTTAATTACCTCCTTAAAATCCGTATCTCTAAATTTAGGCGCTTGGGGCTAGGGCCTTAACATATGAATGGGGGGGGCACCTGATATGTCTGCATGAGGCCAATGTTCTGTAAACAATGCAAGAGGTAGTGGGCAAAATCCCTTTTCAAGAAAGCAGGGAGCTGAGAATATTTGCATTTCCTTATTATCAGATATAACTCAGGGAAAACAGTTCCCCTCATTTGTTTTGACTCCTTGAGAATTGCAGGTCTATGGAATACCTGAGTAATGTTAACAAAAAGAATAATACAGTGATGCTAATAATATAGCCACTTTTTACTGAAGGTTTATTTTTTGCCACACAATATGTTGCATGATTTCCATGTATGAATAGTACTCTTTACAAAAACCTTATATAAAACAACACAGTTTTATGGATGATCAAAATTGAAGCCAGCAAATGAACAAGTAGAATTTAAAATTAAACTCACAAAGCCGGGGTGCCTGGGTGGCTCAGTCATTAGGCGTCTGCCTTCAGCTCAGGTCATGAGTCATGATCTCGGGGACCTGGGATTGGGCCTCTTGCTCAGCGCAAGTTGGGGGGGAGCTGCTTCTCCCTTTGCCCTTCACCCCACTCGTGCTTGATCTTTCACTCGCTCTCTCAAATAGATAAAATCTTTAAAACAATAAATAAAATCACAAAGCCATTTACATTAACGCTCTAAAAAATATTAAGTATAGCAAAATAAAGTATGTACCAGATCAAGACAGGAAAACTACAAAATTCTGGTGAAAGAAATCAAAGAAAAACTAAATAAATGGAGAGATATTCTATGTTCACGGAAGACTCGGTGTTGCCAAAGATCAGTTCTTCCAAACCTGATCTACAGATTTAGTGAAATCTCAGTCAAAAGTTGAGCAAGTCACTTGGTGGATATTGTTGAACTGATGCTAAAGTTTATATGGAGAGGCAAAGGAGCCAGAATAACCAACACAAAACTGAAGAAGATGAAAAAAACACAATTGGAAAACTGACACTACCTGACTTGAGGACTTACTATAAAGCACAGTGATCAAGACGGTATGATATTGGTGGAAGATAAACAAATAGATCAATAGAACACACTGGAAAGCCCAGAAATAGAGCCACATAAATGTAATCAACTAATCTTTGAAAATGGAGCAGAGTACAGAGTTGAAAAAAAAAAAAAAAGCCATTTTAACAAATAATACCGGAATAACTGAATAGCCAACATAAAAAAATAAATCTAGACACAGACCTTACACCCTTCACAAAATTTAACACAAAATGGGCCACATACCTAAATATAAAATCCACAACTACAGGTGTCTTAGGAGATAAGAGAAAATCTAGATGACCATGGGTTTGGCAATGACTTTTTTGGTATAAGAAAAGCAGGATTCATGAAAAAAAATAATGAGCTGGACTTTATTAAAATTAAAAATTTCTGCTCCATAAAAGACACTGTCGAGAGAAGGGAAGACAGACTGGGAGAAAATATTTGCAAAAGGCATATCTGATAAAGTACTGTTATCGAAAAAAAGAAAAAGGAAGAAAAGAAAAGAAAAAAGAACCAAAACCAAAATTTAACACCAAGAAAACAAATATCTTGGTTTTTAAAAAATGGATAAAGTTTGAACAGACATCTCACTGAAGATATATAGATGGCAAATAAGCATATGGAAAGACATTCAACATCATATATCATCAGGAAAATTCAAATTAAAACAACAGTGAAATACTACTGCACCTATTTTGGCCAGAGCATTGTTAATACCAAATGTTGGTGAACATGTAGAGCAAGAGGAATTCTCATTCATTGATGGTGGGAATGCTAAATGGTGCATCTTTGAAGGATGATTTGGTAGTTTCTTTTCTTTTCTTTTTTTTTAAAGATTTTATTTATTTATTTGACAGAAAGAGAGAGAGATCACAAGTAGGCAGAGAGACAGCAGAGAGAGGGGGGGGAAGCAAGCTCCCCGCTGAGCAGAGAACCCGTTGTGGGGTTCGATCCCAGGACCCTGAGATCATGACTTGAGCAGAAGGCAGAGGAATTTGGTAGCTTCTTAAGAAGCTAAACATACCCAGCATATAATCCAGGCATCATCCATTTTGGTATTTACCCAGAGGAGTTGAAAACTTATGTCCACATGAAAACCTGCCCAGAGATGTCTTGAACAGCTTTATTCATATTTGTCAAAACTTGCCCTTCAGTAGGTGAATGGATAGATAAACAGTGCTACATCCATGCAATGGAAAATTATTTGGTGCTAAGAAGAAATGAGCTATCAAGCTATGAAAAGACATGAGGAAAACTAAAATACATATTACTAAGTGAAAGCAGCCCATCAGAAAAGTCAACTTAGGTATGATTCCAACTAGATAACTTTCTGGAAAAGGTAGAACTATGGAGAAAATAAATAAATAAATAAAAGCTCAGTGGTTGCCCGGGATTAGGAAAGAAGGAGAGAAGGATGCGTGGGTAAGGTGGAACACACAGGATCTTTGAGGGGTTGTGATAATGCTCTGGATGGCTTCATATTGATGGTTACATAGCATTGCATGTTTGTCCAAACCCACACTCAGAGGGCCTAATGCAGACTATGGACTTTGAATGATGATCTGTCAATGTCAGTTCACCAAGTGTAACAGATGTCCCGCTTTGGTGGTGTAGGGGTGGGTGTTGACAGTGGGGAAGGCTTTGCATCTGTGGGAGAAGACAGCACACGAGAAATCTCTGTACTTTCCCCTCAATTTTGCTGGGAAGCTAAAAGTGCTCTAAAAAAAAATTAAGCTTTTAAAATAAATGTACAACGCAAAAGATGAGGCTCAGCGAGGTTAAGTAACTTGCCTAGGACCAAATACTTCTTAAGTGGCTAATATGTGAAACCAATCCAGATCTGACTGGGGCCAAAGTCTAGGATGCGTAACTGGCTACATTCTCTGATCTGTGCAATGGATCCTTCAGAAACGAAGTACGTTGTTTTCCACACATTTCATTGATTTAAAAATAAATAAAATTCAGGGACACCTGGGTGGCTCAGTCGGTTAAACGTCTGCCCTATGCTCGGGTCATGTTCCCAGAACCCTGGGATGGAGTCTCGCATTGGGCTCCCTGCTCAGTGGGAAGTCTGCTTTTCCCTCTGCCTGCCATTCACTCTGCTTTGCTCTCTCTCTCTCTCTGACAAATAAATAGATAAAATCTTAAAATAAAATAAAATAAAATAAAATAAAATAAAATAAAATAAAATAAAATAATATCTTAATCCTTTCATATTATACTTGGAACCCAGCGACCTCCACCTACTTAATTAAGCATGACTGCTTACAAACCTTCTGTGAGCATAGACTGTGTCCCAGAACATGTTTAACAGGATGAAGCTAAACATCTGAGATGAAAATGTACCTTACTTGCCTACTTGCCTACTAATGATTGCCTTTTTTCTGTTTATCTATTTTTGTACATATCTTTTAAAAAGTCTGTCTTTCTAAAAATCTCTATCAGAGGTGAATTTACAGTTCTAGAGGAACCAAGATATTCCATAAAATATTAGGAAATATCACCTCCAGGGGCGCCTGGGTGGTTCAGTCGTTAAGCATCTGCCTTCAGTTCAGGTCATGATCCCAGGGTCCTGGGATCAAGCCCCACGTAGGGCTCCCTATTCAATGGGATGCCTGCTTCTCCCTCTCCCACTCCCCCTGCTTATATTCCCTCTCTCATTGTCTCTGTCAAATCAATAAATAAAATCTTTTTTTTAGAAAAGGAAATATCACCTTCAGTCTGTAATGCAGATGAATATCAGTTTCAATTGACTATCAACATCCTGGTTGGATATTTGTATATATTGTGAAATAATAATAAGTCTAGTTAATATCTGTCACTATACTTAGTCAACAATTTTCTTTCTTGTGATGAGGGCTTTTAAGACCTGTCTTAGCAACTTTCAAATATGCAAAATAGTATTAATGACTGTAGTCACCATGTTGTACACTACATGTACATTCCCCATGACTTTATTTTGTAACTGGAAATTTGTATTTTTTGATCGCCTTTACCTATTCTACCCACCTCCCATCCCCCAAGTCCTGGCAACCACCAATGTGTTCTCTATGTTTATTAACTCATTTCTTTGTTATTATTTGTTTTTAGATTCCACATATAAGTAAGATCATATAGTATGTGTCTTTCTCTGTCTGAATTATTTTATAATAATGCCTTATTATTTTATAATGCCTTCAAGGTCCACCCATGTTGTCACAAATGTCAAGATTTCATTGTTTATGGCTGAGTAATATTCCATTGTGTGTATATCCCATATCCTCTTTTCCCATTCATCCATTGATGGATACTTGGGTTGTTTTCACATCTAAGTTATTGTGAATAATGCTGCAGTGAACATGGGAGTGCCTATATCTTTCCAAGTTAGTGTTTTCATTTTCTTTAGGTAAATACCCAGGAGTGGAGTCACTGGATCAGAGGATAGTTCTATTTTTTAACTTTTTTTTTTTAAAGATTTTATTTATTTATTTGACAGAGAGAGAGAGATCACAAGTAGGCAGAGAGACAGGCAGAGAGAGAGGGGGAAGCAGGCTCCCTGCTGAGCAGAAAGCCCGATGCAGGGCTCAATCCCAGGACCCCGAGATTATGACCTGAGCCGAAGGCAGAGGCTTTAACCCACTGAGCCACCCAGGTGCCCCAATTTTTTAACGTTTTAAAAAGATTTTATTTATTTACTTTAAGGAGAGTGCAGAGAGAGACAGAGAGAGAGAGAGAGAGTGCATGAGTGGGGGGGGCAGAGGGAAAAAGAAAAGCAGACTCTCCACTGAGTAGGGAGTCCCACATGGGGCTCGATTCCAGGACCCCAAGATCATGACCTGAGCTGAAGGTAGACCCTTAACCAACTGAGCCACCCAAGTGCCCCTATTTCTTATTTTTTGAGGAACTTTGTACTGTTATCCATAGTAGCTACAACAACTTACATTCCCACCAACAGTGTGCAAGTGTTCCCTTTAATCCACTTCCTTGCCAACATTTGTTATTTCTTGTCTTTTTGGTAATAGCCATTTTGACAGGTGTGAGGTGATATCTACTTATAGTTTTGATTTCCATTTCCCTGATGTTTAGTGATGTTGAACATCTTTTCATGTGCCTATTGGCCATTCGTTTGTCTTCCTTGGAAAAATGCATATTCAGATCATCTGCCCATTTTTAATGTTTAGTTTTTATTGAGTTTTATGAGTTCTTTGCATATTTTGGATATTAATCCTTTATCAGATATATGACTTGCAAATATTTTCTCTCAGTCAGCAGGTTGCCTGTTCATTTTGTTAACGATTTTCTTTGCTTTGCAGAAGTTTTTTAGTTTGATATAGTCACACTTGTTTATTTTTGCTTTTGTTGTCTATACTTTCGGAGTTAGATTAAAAAAAATAATCACCAAGACTTAATGTCAAGGAGCTTCCCGCCTATGTTTGCTTCTAGGGGTTTCATGATTTCAGGGTTTAATCCATTTTGAGTTAACTTTTTGTCTATGGTGCAAATTGTGGTCCAGTTTCATTCCTTTGCATGCGGCTGTCAAAGCATTTTTTTTATCCCAGTCTCATAAAAACTTAAAAACAAAAGTAAAGCCGTGAGTTGTTTAAAACCTTGGAGATCATTCCCGGACTGCCCTATGGATGCTCTGAGTCTAGTTCACCTGTTGACATATCTTCGTAGTTCTGACACCTATTAACCAGCCTTGGATCAGAATTCGTCTTAGTGGACCCAGTTACTTTCAAACTGAAGCACTTTCTGTCTTCCTAATCTTCTCATATCTCTTTTTTTAACCTCGACTTTCACCATCTAATTTTGCCCTTCTGAATTCAACTCTGTTCTGGTTTGGTTCAACATTGTAACTCTGAATTTCTCTAAATTCTGAGTCCCCACAGCTCTCAAAAGGGATCCTTTTCATCATCTAGGCCAGAACGACCAAATATCCTGGGCCCATCCCCAACCCGTTAATGAGATGAGATTGGACAAATAGATTGTGTTATGCTTGCATTTTATATATTAAAGATTGAAACCAAATGAAAAGCAAGATTAGAGCAAACTCAGAAAGAGAATGACCACTAGATCTGCTGTTATTTTCATTTTATCATGTCTCAGAAAAACATAAAAATGTATTTTGAAAGATAATTTTTAAATGCACAAAGATCATTAATCATGTTATAAACCTGATCTTAGTGCAATATTAAAATTGTACATTCTTATTTTAAAACTATGAAGAGTCAAATAGCTGGTTTCTGTTCTCTGCAATAGGATGGATTAATACTCAGAGAAAGCTTCTCTAGAGAAAACATCAAAAAAGATTATGACGTGTGTGAGTGTGCATGCGTTTGTGTACGCTTAAAGGAAAATTTTAGGAGTCATTATTGCATTATTAAATAGAAAAGCAAAGAAGTAAGCCACTTCTTTAACTAGTGTGTATTCTGAGTGCATCTTGAAATTGCTGATCACTTAGAGCTTTGGATTTAATGGACCACATGTACAGTGAACTGGAGACAAATCTGCAAAAGTTGAGTTTACAGAAACTCAGCGGTTCACTCACAATAGGTGCAAATATAAACCTGACCAGTAGAGGGAGATGGTGAGGCTATCTTTCTGTTTAGGTTCTAGGTGGGGACAGAAGGCAGCAACTGATGAAGGGTGGGGTGGCCTAAGAATTTCTATTCAGGAGCTCTTACTTTTGGAAGTCAGTTCCAGAATTCTAAAAACTCCTAACCAAAGTTTTTTTTTTTTTTTTAATTTTTTTATTAACATATAATGTATTATTTACCCCAGGGTACAAGTCTGTGAATCATCAGGCTTACACATTTCACAGCATTTGCCATAGCACATACCCTCCCCAATGTCCATATCCCTACCCC
>JAPYYJ010001878.1:0-13586 GCA_028533885.1 Nasua narica | reverse complement strand
TCTCTTGTTCTTTTTTTCGTGGTGAGTTTTTCTGCCTTGTCATTTTATCGAGCTAAGAATAGATGAGTGAGAGAGAAAAGTACTCTGGAGTTCTATAGTTCGCACTGATTGATGAACTTGGGCTTGTCTGGATATTCTCACTGATCTTCTGGGTAGGGGCCTTTACAACTTGGGTCTCAGATGTCTTTGCCTGAGGCAGAATTGCCCCGCCCTTGCCCTGGGAGGGGCCAAGCAATTCGCTCAGTTTCGCTCTCGGGAGTCTTTGTTCCCTTAGTGCTTTCCGTACCGCCCTGGAGGCCAGGAATTCAAATGGCGGCTCCCAGTCTCCGGCTGGAGGAGCTGAGCACTGGAGTCCCCGCTCTTCAGCGCGCCCTCAGAGGAAAGCGGTCAATCACTCCCGACTCCCGGGTCCGCACAAGCTCCAAGCTCAGCCACCAGTGGCAGCGCACCTCTGTCTCTGGCGCACGCCCTGTCTGGAGTCTCCAAACCCAGCAAATTCCTGCTGCGCGCTGCCGCACCGCTCCTCCCCAAGGAGGAAGGAGGGAGTCTCTCCGGAATGCCTTATGTGGTCCCCGCTGGAAGGGCAGTGGCCACGGTCTAGGGTAAGTCCCAGTTGAAAATGCACTGCGCGGCTCTTTCTCTGCCTCCGGCTTCTCCACCCCGATATCTGGGCTCTGCCTCACTCAGACACCCCTGGTCTCTTTATGATCTCGCGGGTCCTGAAACCACTCTGTTCCCGCGAGGGCCAGACCTCCGGCCTAGCCTCTGGAGCAACGTCCCTCAGCGGAGCAGACTCTAAAAGTTCGGATTTTGTGCTCCGCGGCTTTGCGGCTGCAGGGAGCCGGCCTCTCCCCCCGCGGTCTCTCTTCCCGTCGCTTTGGAATCACTTTTCCAAAAGTGTCCTACCTTTCTGAAAGTGGTCGATTTTCTGCTCCTAGAATTGCTCTTCTTCTTCTCTTCTCTCTCCTGTTGAGTATACTGGCTTTTAGAATGATTTAATAACTATCTAGATGAACTTCTGGGATCCGACTCTATCTCACCCTCCTACTTCTCCGCCATCTTGCTCCTCACCTCCAAAACTGATACAGTTTTAATGGCTACTTGTTACCATGGTTACAGAACAATCACTTTAGAAAAAGGTTTTGGAAACTGTAAATTCTCAATTCTCCCTTTTGTTTCTCATTCATCCAGGGCTCTAGAGGAGATAAGCAAGGATTTTCCAGATCTTATCACAGATGTTGATTCTGTTTATAGATATGGTTTGTAGAGATCAGATTTTTGGATGGGGCCTTAGTTGGTATGATATTATCTTGTGTTTATCTGGAATCATTGTATCATCTGTCAAGACAGTGATTATGCGAAAGTATTTATGACTCTGGACAACAGACATCAGACACCTGTGAAACAAGTAAATATAAATAGAAGTAGTTAAGAAGTTATCAGAAGATTCTCTAGAACTAGGCCTGATTAAGTAAACAAGTCCAAACAATTTTATATGATCATCTTGAATAGCCAGGCAGCCTTTTTTTTTTTTTAATTTCATTTCAGTATAGTTGACATACAGTCTTACATTAGTTTCAGGTATACAATATAGTGATTCAACAATTCTATACATTACTCAGTGCTCATCATGGTAAGTGTACTCTCAATCCCCTTCACCTATTTCCCTCATTCCCCCACCTACCTCCTCTCTGGTAACCATCAGTTTGTTCTCTATAGTTAAGAGTTTATTTTTTGGATTGTCTCTTTTTTTTTCCTTTGTTTGTTTTGTTTCTTAAATTCTGTATATGAGTGAAGTCATATGGTATTTGTCTTTCTCCAAGTGATTTATTTCACTTAGCATTGTATTCTCGAGATCCATCCATGGTGTTGCAAATGGCACGATTTCGTTCTTTTTATGGCTGAGTAATATTCTAGTGTGTGTGTGAGAAAGAGAGAGAGGAAGAGGAAGAGCAAGAGACATAGAGGCAAATCTTCTTTATCCACTCATCTACTGATGGACACTTTGAGCTGCTTCCTTAATTTAGCTATTATAAATAATGCTGCAATAAACAAAGGGGCTCATGTATCCCTTTGAGTTGATGTTTTTGTATTCTTGCGTAAATACCTAATAGTGTGGTTTCTGAATCATAAGGTAGTTCTATTTTTAACTTTTTGAAGAACTTTCATACTGTTTTCCATAATGACTTCACCCGTTTGCATTCCTACCAAAAGGGCACAAATGTTCCTTTTCTCTACATCCTCACCAAAACCTGTTGTTCCTGGTGTTGTTGATTTTAGACATTCTGACAGGTGTGAGGTGATCTATCATTGTAGTTCTGATTTTGTATTTCCCTCATGATGAGTGATATTCAGCATCTTTTCCTGTGTCTATTGGCCATCTGTATGTCTTCTTTGGAAAAATGTCTGATCATGTCTTCTGCCTATTTTTAAATTGGATTTTTTTTGTTATTGAGTTAAGTTCTTCCTTTGTTATAGAAACTAACCCTCTTTATTGAATATATCATTTGCAAATATTTTCTCCCATTCAGTAGGTTGTCTTTTAGTGTTATTGACTATCTCCTTTGCTATGCAGAACCTTTGTTTTTTGTTGTGGTCCCAATACTTTATTTTTGCTTTTGTTTCCCTTGCCTCAGGAGACATGTCTAGAAAAACAATTGCTATGGCTGATGTTGAAGAAGTTATTTCCTTTATTCTCATTTAGGATTTTTATGGATTCAGGTCTCACATTTAGATCTTTATTTCTTTTGAATTTATTTTTGTGTGTGAGGTAAGAAAGTGGTCCACTTTCCTTTGCATGTTACTGTCCTGTTTTCCCAACACCATTTTTTGAAGAGACAGTTCTTTTCCCATTGGATATTCTTTCCTCCTTTATCAAAGATTAATTGACCATATAGTATGGGTTTATTTCTAGGTTTTCTGTTCTGTTCCTTTGATCTATGTATTGGTTTTTGTACCAGTACTATTCTGTTTCGATTACTACAGTTTTGTAGTATAAATTGTGATGCCTCCAGCTTTGTTTTTCTTTTTCAGGATTGCTTTGGCTATTCAGGGTCTTTTGTGGTTAAATACAAATTTTAGGATAGTTTGTTCTAGTTCTGTGAAATATGCTGTTGGTATTTTGATAGGGATTGCTTTAAATGTGGGGATGGATTATGTAGTATAGACATTTTGACAATATTTATTCTTCCAATCCATGAGCATGGAATGTCTATTATTTCCTTATATCATCTTTAATTTCTTTCAACAGTATTTTATAGTTTTCAGAGTACAGGTCTTTTGCCTCTTTGGTTAGGTTTATTCCAAGGTATCTTATTTTTCAGTGCAATTATATACAAGATTTTTTTTTAATTTCTCCTTCTGCTTAATTGTTGGTGCATATAAATGCAACAGATTTCTGTACTTTGATTTTGTATCCCGCAACTTTACTGAATTCATTTATGAGTTCTAGCAATTTTTTGATGGAGTCTTTGGGGTTTTCTATATACAGTAACATGTCACCTGCAAATAGTGTAAGGTTTACTTCTTCTTTATTGATTTGGATGCCTTTATTTCTCTTTGTTGTCTGATTATGGTGGCTAAGACTTCCAATGCTATGTTGAATAAAAGTGGTGAGAGTGGACATCCTTGTACTGTTCCTGACCTTAAGGGAAAAGCTCTGTTTTTTTCCCATTAAGGATGATGTTAGCTGTGGGTTTTTCACATATGCCCTTTATTATGTTGAGATATGCTCCTTCTAAATCTATTTTGTTGAGGGTTTTTTTTATCATAAATGGATGTTGTACTTTGTCAGATGCTTTTCTGCATCTATTGAAATGATCCTATGGTTCTTATCTTTCTACTATTTATGTGATGTATTGTGTTGGTTGGTTTGTGAATATTGAAACAACCTTGCATCCTAGGAATAAATCTCATTGGTCATGTTGATTAATCTTATTAATATATTGTATGTAGTTTGCTAATATTTTCTTGAGGGTTTCTGTACCTATGTTCAATAAAAATATTGCCCTGTAGCTCTATTTTTTTGTGTCTTTACCTGATTTTTGTATCAGTTATGCTGGCCTCATAGAATGGATTTTGAAATTTTCCCTCCTTTTCTATTTTTTGGAATAGTTTGAGAAGAACAGGTGTTAACTCTTCTTTAAATGTTTGATAGAGTTCGCCTGTTAAGCCATTTGGTCCTGAACTTTTGTTTGTTGGGAGGTTTTTTTATTTTTTAAATTTTTTTAATTTTTTATTTTATTTTATTATTTTTTAAAAGATTTTATTTTTATTTACTTGACAGAGAGAGAGAGAGAGAGAGAGAGATCATAAGTAGGCAGAGAGGCAGGCAGAGAGAGGGGGAAGCAGGCTCCCTGCTGAGCAAAGAGCTGAATGCAGGGCTCTATCCCAGGACTCTTGAGATCATGACCTGAACTGAAGGCAGAGGCTCTAATCCACTGAGCCATCCAGGCACACCTGGAGGTTTTTTTTTTTTTTTTAATTACTGATTCACTTTCCTTGCTGGTAATTGGTCTGTTCAAATTTTTTTTCTTCCTGCCTCAGTTCTGGGAGGTTATATGTTCTTAGGAATTTATCGATTTCTTCTAGGTCAACTAATTTGCTGGCATATAATTTTTCATATTTTCTTATTGTCCTTTGTATTTCTGTGGTGTTGGTTGTTATTTCTCCTATTTTTATTGGTGTCTTTGAGTTCTCTCTCTCTCTCTCTCTGTCTCTTTTTTCTTTTTGAGGAGTCTGGCTAAAGTTTTATCAGTTTTGTTGATCTTCTCAAAGAACCAGCTCCTGGTTTCATTGATCTGTTTTGTTGGGTTTTGTTTTGTTTTTTTCTCTTACTTTCCATATCATTTATTTCTGCTCTAAGCCTTATTATTTCCTTCCATCTACAGGTTTTGTATTTTGTTTGTTGGTCTTTTTCTAGCTCCTTTAGGTGTAAGGTTAGGTTGTTTGAGATTTTTCTTCTTGAAGTACACTTGTATTCCTATAAACATCCCTTTTAGAACCGCTTTTGCTGTATCCCAAAGATCTTGGACAAGTGTGTTTTCATTTTCATTTGTCTCCATGTATTTTTTGCTTTTCTCTTTGATTTCTTGGTAGATGCATACATTATTTGGTAGCATGTTATTTTACCTCCATGTATTTGTGCTCTTTCCAGATGTTTTTCTTATGATTGACTTCTAGTTTCGTAGTGTGGTGTTCAGAAAAGATTCATGGTATGGCTTCAGTCTTTCTTAATTTGTTGAGACTTGTTTTGTGAGTTAATTCATAATCTGTTCTGGAGAATGTTCTGTGTGCACTAGAAAAGAATGTATTCTGTTTTAGGATGGAATGATATGAATATATCTGTTAGATCCATTGGTACAATGTGTCATTCAAAGCCACTGTCTCCTTATTGATTTTATGTTTGGATGATCTGTCCATTGATGTAAGTAAGGCATTAAAGTCCCCTACCATTATTGTATGGTCAATTTGTTCCTTTATGTTTCTTATTAACTGTTTTATGCATTTGGATGCTCCCATGTTGGGTGCATAAATATTTACAATTGTTATATTTTCATGTCAATTGTCCCCCTTTGTGATTATATAGTGTCCTTCTTTGTCTCTTGTTACAGTCTTTTTTATAAGGTCTATTTTGTCAGATACAAGTCTTGCAACCCCAGCTTTATGTTCACATCCATTTGCAAGACAGATATTTCTCCATCCCCTCACTTTTAATCTGCAGAGGTGTCTTAGGTCTTAAATGAGTCTCTTGATGTTTTTATGGGGGTTTTAGTGTTTCAAATTTTTATTTAAAAAGTTAGTTAAAATATAGTGTAATATTGGTTTCAGGAGTAGAATTTAGCGATTCATCACTTACATACCACACCCAGTTCTCAACAAACAAGTGCCCTTCTTAATGCCCATCACTCATTTAGCACCCCCCCCAACTCACCTTCCCTCCATCAACCCTCAGTTTGTTCTCTATAGTTAAGAATCTCTTATGGTTTGCTTCCCTCTCTTTTTTCCCTTCCCCTATGTTCATCTGTTTCCTTTCTTAAATTCCACATATGAGTGAAATCATACAGTTTTTGTATTTCTCTGAGTTATTTCACTTAACATAATACAATGCTAGCTCCATCCGTATCATTGCACATGCCAAGATTTCATTCTTTTGTTGGTTGTGTAATATTCCATGTTTGTCCATTTATCAGTTGATAGATATTTGGCCTTTTTCCATAATTTGGCTATTGTTGATCATGCTGCTATAAACATTGGGGTGCCATTGTCCCTTCAAATGAGTATTTTTGTATCCTTTGGGTAAATGCCTAGTAGTGCAGTTGCTGGATCATGGGGTAACTCTGTTTCTAACTTTTTGAGGAATCTCCATATTGTTTTCCAGAGTGGCTACACCACCAACAGTGTAAGAGGGATCCCCTTTCTCCACATCCCCACCAACATCTGTTTTTTCCTGTGTTGTTAATATTAGCCATTCTGACAGGTTTGAGGTGGTATCTCATCATGGTTTTGATTTGTATTTCCCTGATGATGAGTGATGTTGAGCATCTTTTCATGTGTCTGCTGGGCATCTGTCTGTCTTCTTTGGAAAAATGTTCGTTCATTTCTTCTGCCCATTTCTTAGCTGGACTATTTTTTGAGTGTTCAGTTTGATAAGTTCTATAATCTTTATAGATTTGGGGTACTAACCCTTTATCAGATATGTCATTTGCAAATATCTACACCCATTCTTTAGGCTTCCTTTTAGTTTTCTTGATTGTTTCCTTTGATGTGCAGAAGCTTTTTATCTTGGAAGTCCCAAAAGTTCATTTTTGCTTTTGTTTTCATTGCCTTTGGTGATATGTAGAAAGAAGTTGCTATGGCCAAGGTGAAAGAGGTTGCTGCCTGTTTTCTTCTCTAGAATTTTGGTGGGTTCTCGTCTCACATTTAGGTCTTTCATCCATTTTAAATTTATTTTTGTGTATGGTTTAAGAAAATGGTCCAGTTTCATTCTTCTGTATGTCACTGTCCTGTTTTCTCAATACCAATTGTTGAAGAAACTGTCTTTTTCCATTGGATATTCTTTACTGCTTTGTCAAGGATTAGTTGTCCATAGAGTTACGGGTCCATTTCTAGGTTTTCTATTCTGTTCCATTCAATCATGTGTCTGTTTTTGTGCTAGTCTCATACTTTCTTGTTGATTACAGCTTTATAATATAGCTTGAAGTCTGGAATTGTGATGTATCCAGCTTTGTTTTTCTTTTTCAAGATTGCTTTGGCTATTCAGCATCTTTTGTGGTTTCACACAAATTTTAGGATTGTTTGTTCTAGCTCTGTGAAAAAGCTGGTGGTATTTTGATAGGGATTGCTTTAAATGTGTAGATTGCTTTGGGTAGTATAGACACTTTAACAATATTTGTTCTTCCAATCCACAAGCATAGAATGTTTTTCCATTTCCTTGTCTCTTCTTCAGTTTCTTTCATAAGTGTTTTCAGAGTATAGATCTGAACAGAGTATAGATCTTTTACTTCATCGATTAGGTTTATTCCTAGGTATCTGGAGGTTCCCCCTTATGTAACTGTTTTCTTTTGCTGCCTTTAAAATTCAATCTTTATCAGTACATTTTGCCAATTAATTACTATGTGTCTTGGTGTGGACCTCCTTGGGTCAGTTTTGTTGGGGACTCTTTGTGCCTCCTGGATCTGAATTTGTTTCCTTCCCCAGATTTGGGGAGTTTTCAGCTATTATTTTTTCCAATAGATTTTCTGTCCCTTTTTCCCTCTCTTCTCCTTCAAGGATCCCTGTAATGCAAATGTTATTATACTTTTTTTTAAAAGATTTTATTTATTTATTTATTTGACAGAGAGAGATCACAAGTAGGCAGAGAGGCAGGCAGAGAGAGAGGAGGAAGCAGGCTCCCCGCTGAGCAGAGAACCCGATGTAGGGCTTGATCCCAGGACCCTGAGACCATGACCCGAGCTGAAGACAGAGGTTTTAACCCACTGAGCCACCCAGGCACCTGACAAATGTTATTATACTTGATGGAATTGCTGGGTTTTGCAATAGTTTTAGCAAAGTTTGCGTGCTGGTCCTCCATGAGAGGGGACCTAGCACTGCCAATGCTAGGACCAAGTTTCTACCAAGTACACTGGTCAGGAGACACTGTTGGCACAGTTTGTGCTGGTCTTCTGGGGGGAGGGGACCCACAGCACCAAGACTGAGGCAGGCCTGGCTGAAGGAGAGAGATCTGACAAAGCCAGATGGAGCAGGGGGTAAGTAAGTTAGGTGGTGAATGTATGCAATATACTAATTGCCACAGCGACCACTATGTTTAGACTGAGGGATGGGGGAGGGAAATGGCACCTAGTAGCTCTTTTGTTTCAGGAGCAGTCTCCTAGAGATCTCTGTTCCTCCAGGACACATTCTGAGATTAGTAAATAACTCTCCCTCCTTGTGCCTCTAGTTCTTTTTCAAACTGCTGCTTCTATGCTGTATCTCCAGGGGCTGTTATTTGTGCTATCTTTTTAATGGTGGGAACTCAGCTTCCTCTTGCCCCCCTGCTCAGAGCCAACCATGCTGATTTTCAAAATTATAGGCCTCAAGTCCCACTCTTTTAGGAACTCGTGGAACTTGGCCCTTCTGGTTTTCAAAGCCATATATTATGGGGATTTGTCTTCCCTTGTGGGCTTCCCAGCATGATAGTCTTTTTTGCTCCCTTCTCCACATCCAAAAGTCTCTCCCTCCCACTGATAGCCCCATGGCCCATTTAGCCCCCATCATGTTTCTGCCATCCCTGCCATCTTTGATGTGGTCTTCTCTCTAATTGTGAAGTTTATTTTGCCAGTCTTCAGGTCATTTTACGTTGATCTGAATGTTACCTAGTTGTATCCTTGGAACAAAGTGAGCTGAGGGTCCTCCTACTCCACTGTCTTCCCAGCAATCCACCAGGCTGCCTCTTATTTCAGCTAAGATATAGATTGTTTTACCTTACCATAAAGTTAATTCAGTTCACTATGAAGTGTTAGTCATGAGCATGTTCCTTCCTGGCTGGCCAAAAGAAATGTGTGTGTGTGTGCATGTGTGTGTGTGTGTACGTGCACATGTGTGTAATCTCTTTATTTGCAGGGTTCTATATGTGTTCATTTCATTAACCTGTTATATAAATCTCATAGCCTCGGAAATTGTCTGTTTGGCTTTTCAATTACTGAAATTCATTAAAATCTCCCACTATGTAGTTACTTATTTCTCTTTGTATTTCTTATATTCATGTGTAATTTGTATCTTCCTTCTCATTATGTTTCATCTTTAAAGTCTGTTTTGTCTAGTATTAATATAGTTATGCCAGCATTGTTTTTATTATTACTTTCCTGCTGTATTTTTACATTCTTTTAGTTTTAAATGTTTTATGTTCTTAAATTTCTGATGTGTTTTAGGTATGGCTGGATTTGAAAAGTCTACTCTGAAAACCTCTGTCTTCTAATTAATGAATTTAACTCATTTATATTCAGTGTGATTGCTGATATTTTCAATTTCTGCCATTTATTTTGTGCTATCTACTTACCTTTTCTTTATTATGCTTTCTCTTTCTGACTTTCTTGATTGTTATTGAATTGAAAAAGTTTTGTTTATTCCCTTTTCCTTGCCTACTGCGTCAAAAGACCAAATGTACTCCATTTCTGTTCCACTAATGGTGAATCTTCTCAATGTTTTAACATTAGTCTAAACTTAATGAATATCTCTACTGTTGTCCTGAGCAACTTAATTCTAAATACCACTCTACTAATTTACATGTTTTTGTGAGGTAAGTTTCATCTTGTTTTATACTCTTAATATGATGATTGATTATTATATATAATCACCCTCATAAATTTGTTACTATTACTTCTTGAGCATCATTGGTATTTTTTCTATGTATATAGTCCATTTTTATGAAGTGCCTCCTATTTTCAGTGAGTGGCGATTCTTACTGAAAATGTCCTCACTTTTCTGTCATTCTTGAATGATGGGTTAGCTGTATAGAGATTTTAGATTTACAGTGGCTTTCTATAGACTTTTGGAGATGTTATTTCATTGTTATTTGGATTCTGTTGTTGGTGATAGGAAGTTTGCTGTCAGTCTGCCATTCCTTTGTACGTAATCTGTCTTTTCATTCTTGGCTGCTTTTCAGGTCTCTCAGTTTCATTAAGATAAATCTAGTGATTACTCTTTTTCCTTTTTTAAAAAAATCTTCCTTCGAACTTAAAGTGCTTTTTGAATATAATGATTCCTATACTTGACCAATTCTAGAAAATTGTCAGCTGTTATCTTTTTATTTTTATTTTTTTTTAAAGATTTTATTTATTTATTAGAGAGAGAGAGAGATTGAGAATGAGAGGGGAGAAGGTCAGAGGGAGAAGCAAACTTCCCGCAGAGCTGGGAGTCCGATATGGGACTCGATCCCGGGACTCCAGGATCATGACCTGAGCCGAAGGCAGTCAGTCGCTTAACCAACTGAGCCACCCAGGCGCCCAGGTATTATCTTTTTAAATATTACTTCCCTTTCAACCATTTTCTAGGCTCTCCTAAAGTCCTATTAGACCAAGTCTACCAATTTTTTGCCCTATTTTCCATTTCTTTTATGCGACTTTTAAATCTTTTCATCACTTCAGTTCTCTAGGTAAATAATTTTCTCTATATTCCAGACACTATTTCTCCCTTCAGCTGTTGAATTTGCTATTTAATATTAACTAGGAAATTTTTAATTTAAATTATTATACTTTCAGGCTTAATTTTAGATGTTCTACTAGTTCTCTTTTCAAATTTTCCTGGACCTTTTTAATAAGGTATTGATTTTTTCTCATATTTTAATTATTTAATTTTTAAAAATATTTCTAAGCAACTTAAGCATATTTTGTTAGTTCTATCAATAATTTGTTATCTGAAGATCCTAAAGCCCTATACTTTTTCTGTCATATGAAATTTACTTCTATTATATTGTTTTGTTATGTATTGAAATTTTGGATTGTGAAGTCTTTTTTTTTTTTAGAGGCAGAGAGAGAGAGAGCATACAAGCATGGGGGGAGGCAAAGGGGGAGAGGGAGAGAAAGAATCTTAACCAATGTGGGGCCTGATCTCATGACCCTGAGATCATGGCCTAAGCCAAAATCAAGAGTGGGATGCTTCACCAACTGAGGCACCCAGGCATACCATGAAGTCATTTTCAATGGAATTGTGTCTTATAGAAATCCACTGTTATCTCACTTTCATGTGCGTCACTCTAGAGATACTTTGTGGCTACTTCTGCCAGTTTTTCTAGCCCTGCCAAGATGAGTTTTGGGAAGATGCATATTGAAAACGTCAAACTGAAACCCAAGCTATATATTTTTTAAAAATAATGCCATATTTTATGCTGTAATTTTAATTGTTTTATAGGTTTTGTTTTTATTTTACAGGCATATCTCAGAGCTATTGTGGCTTCAGTTCCAGATCACACAAAAAAGTAAATGTTACAATAAAGTGAGGCAAATGAATTTTTAGTTTCCCAGTGTGTATGAAAGTTATGTTTATGCTATCCTGTGTCTATTATGTGTTCAATAGCATTATGTCTCAAAAATGTCCATGCCTTAATTTAAAAATACTGCTAAAAATGCTAGCTATCATCTGAGCTTTCCATGAATCATCTTCTTTCCAGCAAAGGGTCTTACCTCAATGTTGATGGTTGCTGACTAATCAAAGTGGTAGTTGCTGAAGGTTGGGGTGATTGTGGCAATTTCTTAAGACAGCCTTGAGGTTTACCGCATCAATTGATCAAATGACTCTTCCTTCATGAACAATACTTCTGTAGCATGTGATGCTGTTTAATAACATTTTGTGCACAGTGGAAATTCTTTCAAATTTGGAAACCATTTTCTGGTAAGAAGCAATTACTCATCCACTAAAGTTTTATTGTGATTGCAGAAATTTAAAAAAAAAAAAAAAGGAATATTTATTAATTACAGTAAAGTGAAGAGTTTTATACTCATAAGAGGATATCAAAATGACTCTTCTTGGATCTTCTAGCAAGATATATAGATATATATATCTATATATATATATGCAATTTTATATATATAAAATTGCTTTTCTCTTCTCTCTCTATATATATTTATGTACATATATGTATAAAACTTTCTTATAACAAGTATTCCCAAGGCATTTTTTAGCACTGATTTGTATCTCTGACCTGAATTATTGTGAGAGCATCCCAGCCACATTTCTTACTTATCTCTGTTTTCCTCAACCCCACTACCATGCCAATATATCATATACCTTTCCAACATTCCTTTATTGAAAATTAATGAAGTGAGTATGTACTGAGCATCTGTATGCCTGGTATTGCTCTAGGTTTTAAGGACTCAGGAGTAAAAAAAGCAAGTGCTCCCCTGTTCTCATAGAACTTACTTTCCCCAGAGTAAAGAGAAAACAAATGAACAGTAAGTATAAATTGTGTTGGCAGTTAGATTGACTGCTATAAAGATAACAAAGGAGAGTGAGGGAACAGAGTGTAATTTTATTTTGGCTGGGATTTTCAAAAAGACCTTTCTAAGGATGCAGTGATATTTGGGCAAAAATTTAAGTGAAATGAGGGCATGAGGCATCAAAATACCTACAAAAGAGGATTAGAAGCTGAAGATCAAGTACAAGACCAGAGGTGAGTGCACACTTGGCTTGTAAGAATAGTAAGGAGGCCAGTGTGGATGGAACATGAAGAGTTAGGAGAAACTGGAAATCATTTTGGAGAAATAGCCTAGAACCTGGTCATTTATAGCTTAATAGGTTATCAAAGGACTTTCAGTTTTATTCTAAGCGCGATATGCAGCCAATGAAAGGTCAAAACAGGAAAATTACATGCCTTGGTTTATATGATAGAAAGTCATTCCAGCCTCTAAAGGAGTTGGAAGAGAACTGAAGTGATCCAAATACGGGATAACAGTGGCAAGGACTAGGGTTGAGATAATAGTGGGATTCCAGAAGAAGAAGAAAGAGAGAAAGAGGTAGAAGGTATATTGGAACAAATTACTATAGGGAATTTCACTAATCTGCTGAGGGGAACAAGCATCAAAATCCAGGAGGCACAGAGAACCCCCCTCAAAATCAATAAAAATAGGTCTACACCCCATCATCTAATAGTAAAACTTACAAGTCTTAGTGACAAAGAGAAAATCCTGAAAGCAGCTCGAGACAAGAAATCGGTAACACACAGAAGCAGGAATGTTAGATTGGCAGCAGACCTGTCCACAGAGACCTGGCAGGCAAGAAAGGACTGGCATGATATATTCAGAGCCCTAAACAAGAAAAATATGCAGCCAAGAATACTATACCCAGCTAGGCTGTCACTGAAAATAGAGGGAGAGATAAAAAGCTTCCAGGACAAACAAAAACTAAAGGAATCTGCAAACACCAAACCAGCCCTACAGGAAATATTGAAAGGGGTCCTCTAAGCAAAGAGAGAGCCTAAAAGGAACAGAGACCAGAAAAGAGGAGAGACAATATACAGTTAACAGTCACCATACAGGCAATACAATGGCACTAAATTCGTATCTGTCAATAGTTACCCTAAATGTAAATGGACTCATGCTCCAATCAAAAGACAC
>JAPYYJ010001877.1:0-13587 GCA_028533885.1 Nasua narica | reverse complement strand
GCCTGTTAACATTTTGCAATTGGAATGTTTTCCATCTGTGCCTTTACTTGAATTGTGTGAACATAGCTGATGAAAACCATTATCACTCTGTCTTTTAGTCTTTGATCGGCTTTGTGTTGACACACTCACCACCAGAAAAATGTTAGCTCAGTCATACACTTGATGTTATGCTATATATGTTTTATGCCCCACGTTCAAAGTGGTACTCCATCGGTACTTCGAAGTTACTGTTTTCCTCGTTCTTACAGAGAGCACCTACATCCCCGTGTGCAGAAGGATTCTCCGTGGGATCGATAACTGTGAAAGTTGTGTTGGGTTCATTTACATCTGTAGCACGCTACTAAATATAATGGCATCAACAAATGAAATCAACAAAATATATTAACCTAGCAAACATTGATGCTTGAGATTCCTCCAGTACGGTACTTTATTCTACCTTCTCTCCGCCATGTTTTTGCATGTTTCTTCTCAGAAGGCTGGAATAGTGACTGTGTGCCGGTCCAGGGGGCACCATTTGGATCACAGATAGACGAGGGTGGTGGCTCCTGACATGGCAGAGCACCGACTGCTTGGTTTATGCGGTGGCTCTGGGGTAAAGACTTCAGGATTTGTCCTCCCCACCTCAGGGGCCATGGGAGACCAAAATTCCGTTAGAAAAGGAAGAGGGTATTGGATGCGTATCCAATGCATATCAGTGTGTGTGTGTGTGTGTGTGTGTGTGTAAATCTGTTCATTGAGAAGAACGTGAGTCATTGGAGTAAATGGCAAATCAAAGGTTAAGACATAAGGAGAGAGTGACCGGAAGCTGAATCTAAAATCACAGGGGGGAAATGGGTGTGGGGCAGTGCTTGAGTGCTTGCTTTGGGTTTGAATGACAAAATGGTGCTAATTCCCTTGATTATTTTGGGGTGATAGCATCTACCGTCTTCACAGATAACATGATCGGAAGATATTTGGACCAGAGACAGAAGTCAAGTGCTGTTTTGTATTTCTACATCAGAAAAGTTTTAGTACCTAGTTTGGAAATTGGGAGTTTCTCTAGCTCAGATGAGGCCCAGGGAGAAATCTGTAAAAGATATGATGCCTTTTTTTTTTTTTTCCCAAGTTCTGAGGGAGTTTGGTTGCAAGGATTGTGACTGTTTCCTCCTGTATGACATTGGGATGAAGCCAGTGTCCCTTTCTGGGCCAGTAGGAGAACTAAATAATGTAGTCTAAAGCGAGAAGCAAGATTTCCTCAAGAGCTACACTTCCTCATTTAGTTCGCAAATAGCAACCTTAGAAGCACAGTAAACAAAGATAATGCTGAAAATAAAATGTGTTTAAAATTTATGGGTTTTTTTCTTTGCGTGATTACATTAAGAGAAGCTCACCCACGAAGTGGGGAGAGGAAGTGAGGCAAGGCACAAGGAATAGAAGGCTGCAGGAAACGCCTACAGGAGGGGAAGGAGTACTACTACCAGAGACTGGGAAGAGCCGAGAGGTAGAAGAGAAATCTGCAGAGCACAGTATCCCAGAAGCCCAGGTGAATGCTGAGTAAATTCATCGTTAATGGGCATTTATGCATGTTATGGGCTGAATACCTGTGTTCATAAAACTCATGGTAAAACCCTAACCCTCAGTGTGGCTATATTTGGAATAAGAAAATAATTAAGGTAAACAGATATGGTAAGTGTGGGACCCTGATCCAACAGGATTATTTTCACTACTTGGTCCTTCTGTTGTTGGTCCATGTTTTTTTTTAAATTATTATTATTTTTTTAAGGAGGTAACAAAATGCTCAGAGTGGAATGTACAGGTATTTCTAAACCCAAGTGATCCAAATATTTCTATGTCAATATCTAGTCACATAGGTAGAACATTTATGCAGCTCAGTCAGTGGAATATAAGCTATTTTTATGCTTGAATAGATTTGTAGCTGATTAAATCGTAGCGTACGATATCACAATATCTCTTCCTAGGAAATACGCTAATTTCATAGAGCCATTTTGTGATGGTGGTGCACAAGCATGCACATGTGTGTGTGTGTGTACGTGTGTACTTTCAGCACATCCTTCCTATTTCTCCAGGATTATCCAGGAAAGAGTTTTCCAGAGAGCTTTATTTCTAAGCTTCACATGAACATCTGCAGTTTTCAAGGTGAAAATGATTCCTCGCGGATTGGTTTTAACAACAACCTGGGTAGTGCAAAGTGAAGAGGATTAAGGCAGACAATGTGACCACACACCAATTTCCTCCCTTACAAACCTCTTATATCACTTATCAGAATTTTAATTCCGTCTGCTAAGCAATGCAGGTCCCCAGAGCAAAGGTTATGCATGTCCTCAGTTGCTTTCTCATTAAACTGTGCAATTTCTGTGGGCCTCTTTGGTGATGGAGCAAGGGACGTTTGAGTTAGATGGCTCATTCTTTTATTTACTGTTTCAATAGGGAGAAAAACCCCACATATTTTAAAAACCCTTCACCCATTGTTGGATAAGGACAGCCCCTACAGTCCTTTGACCCAAATATTCCCAACCTATCAACTGACAGATTTTAGAACAGTCACTGATCCTTCCTACTACACCATTTTAGGAAGATTTAAGTGGGAATATTTAAATATAATTCTTGGAAGGGAGACCATCTTTCCTTAACAAAGCTGGAATACGAATTGGCAGGCAGCAGAGATGGGCTGTGTTAATGTCAATTTCTTTACTTTTTACAAATGCCACCTGCGTTACCAGCATTGATTTGAAGGTGATGTAATTTTCTTGCAAATCCATTAGTTTTATAGGTTTTTGGCAAGCCTCACTGCTGTGTTGATTAGATATAGTAACTGTGTCTATTTAAACAGCGTTTAAAATCCCTGGCTCAAGTCTGTATTGGCCGGATAACAAGACATCCAGTGGATGCTTTAACTTAAGGTTGTGCAAAGCACTGATTTGACATATAGCTTAGTGTTTAGCCATTTGTGATAATAAGCACTTTAATTGTGGAGTTAATTGCAGGTACCTGCAAGACATACTTTAAAGGGATCCTGACAAGTAAGATACGGGATATCCACCCTCTTTCAGCGGGTTTAGACTAAGAGTGTTTCTCAAAATGCAGTCCTCAGACAAGCAATATCAGCATCATCTGGGACTTGTCAGAAATGCACATTCTTGGCCCCATCCCAGACCCAGCAAATCAGACACTCTGGGAGCAGGGCCCATCACGTATGTGTTAACAAGCCCTCCTCGCGATTCTTTCCCATGTTGGTTTGAGAACCACGGCGGTAAGAGAGTCTCTGACACAGTGGGATCACACACACTATATTTTAGCACCGAACGATTCAATACGAATCACTTTTGTAATTACTCTTAATGAATTAACCTTCTATATCCAAATTGGGGTCATCCTAACAAATCATTTCATATGAATAAAACACTATCAGTTCATCTCTTAATTTTTCAATATTTACCTTTATTCTGATAGACGGTGGCTTATTATAAATGTATTAGGATTGAGGTTTGGGTGAGGGAAAGCAGCTAATCTTTATTTTCCTTATCTATCCTTGTCTTCTCTTTTTCATTATCTAAAGAAGTGAACATCGCATGCTCCATTAAACAAGATGCAGTTTTTATTATCTTGTATCTCTTCCTGAACCCTTTCTATAAATGCTACTTGATTACTCTTGCATGTTGAGATAGACATTTAGAATAATCAAAACATCGAGAAAGTGATGCTTGGTTAATCTATGGCAATACAGCGTCCTTGACACAGACAAATGGGTTGAGACAGATGCAAGCATGAGTTCTACCCGATGGGCTGAGATGATGCTTCATGGAAGGAATCAGGTGAGAGACTTGACGCTAACAAATAAACAAACAAAATGATAATAAATATATTTCCCAGCAAAAGAAAGTTTAAGTTCCCCGCAGGAAAAGAAGATAATTGATCATTTACATATCCACAGTGCCGTCCAGTTATAGCTTCAACGGGCAATTGCTCCTTCATGCATTCCTTCATTTATTCAATATTAATTGAGAAGTTTTCGTAGGCCCTATTGTTGTCCACGTTTAGCTGAGCTGGAATTACGTTTCCAGAATTCTCTTCTCTGCCTTGTTCCAGATTCCTGTGGGCCACAAGACAAGAGATGTTTTGCAGGAGATTTGGAGGAGAGCACCGAAGCACAGCCCCGTCCTCTCAGGCACTGTGTCACTTGTCCCTTGGCTCACCGTGTGGAAGGGGACAACAGCCTAAGCCTCAGCACGTCCAGATCCCGTTGGATACGTTCCCCCAGTTTCTCGGATTCCTCCACCACTTACAGATTTACCGTCATTGTGAAAGTTCCTTGTTTCTTCTGCTGGCCCAACACCATCAAAGCAGACTGTTAGAGACCAGTATGAGTTCCAATCCATCCTTGTGGATTCCAGCTTGTCCTCTTAGCTCGCCACGGATCCTGGTTCACTCCCCACTCTCCACTTCACATCCATCTTTCCCTCCAGAGCTGCCTGCCCTACCCATGGTGGGCCCCACGTCTAGACGTGGGAGCCATGACACTCAGCTCTCATCGTTTCATAAAGTCAAATCCCCACAAATAACTCCCTGGTTAGATATCATCCCTGGCGTTTCTATGTCCCCGGGCAAAGAGCAATACAGAATTTGGTACTAGACAAGGCTCCAGAAGAGCTGAATCTGAAACTGATTCTGGCTCCAAATTCATCTTGAGTTTTCTAGAATCGATTCTCTGTTTAGATTTAAAGGCATCCCTGACTCTATTTCCAGTGGTTAAAGGGGTCAAGTCATGAAGTAGTATAGCATTTACTTATGTTATACCTGCAGCCACGGACATTTGGAAGGCAAGACTTCATTGATCAAGGGTGTGGTTGCAAAACCCCCACTTCCCCCAAAAAACTCTATGACTTCCAAGTCACCAAGATTTATTTCTGGCTTCTATTATGCGGACCGCTCTGCAGGGGGAGCTGCACCTGCACTCCCTCTGTATTTTCATTCTGCAGCCCAAGCAGAAGGCACAGTGCTGCCTTAAAAAATGCCCCTTGTCATGGCAGAGGGATGGGCCAGAGTGCTGGTGGAGCCCATTCCTCTCGTGGGCCAGGCTCAAACACAGCACTGTCCCAGGAAGTCATAGTCATCAGGCAAACATGCCACATAGCCAACCCCGAATACTGTGGGACAGGACTGTATCATCCTCTCCCAAAGAACGAAGAATGAACACTGGTCCACAGCAATGCAACCGCCCCCAGTCACTTATTAGATGAGTCAAAATTGAGGTTGGTTATTACGCAAGAGAGGCCTGGCAGAACAAGGGCCAACCTGTCTCAAAGCAGAGCAAAAATACGGCGCGATGAAAATTACAGTGGATAGGAAATAAATAAAAATAGTAGTTCCGGAAGGGGGAAAAGAAGGCAATTGTGGAAAAAAGCATTACCGAAACAAATAAGGAAAATAAAATGTCCTTGAAATAAAAAGTCCTGATTTTGCTCCAGGCTGTATGGATCAGGAAAAGACACATCTAGGAAAATTCCAATAACATTTCTGACTCTTAGGACAGTTTTTTTTTTTAATTAAAAAATTGGTAATTATCCAAGCATAATTAATAAAATATCCCCCAAAGAGAAAAAAAAACTCAGGCCATCAGCAGGCTTTTCACCTTTGATACTGGAAGACTGTGGGTAACAAAAAATGAAATAGCAACATGGAGAGGAGTGAAGGGGAGAAAGTGTTGTCTACGAATCTTAGACTCCATTTGCTGGGGGAAAACATTTCCTGGAAGTTCTTAAGGACTTTTAAACAGAAAAAACATCCTGGCTTTGACCTCTGTGGGGATGTAAGTGCAGGTTGGTGGAAAGATCGTAACTATTTTAGTCTTAATAAATATTATATTCTTAAGTGTCTGATTATGAGAATAGTAATCCTTTTGATTGGAAAATTTCAGTAAAATTCCCAAATTACCAAAGGAAGCATGGAAGGAATAGTAATTTGATCCACTGAGCAAGAAACAAGGAAAGAAAGAGAGAGAGGGAAAAAAAGCAATGCATAATAAAAAATAAAATACAATAAAATGGAAAAAATGAAATCAAGATACCAGTTTTTTAAGGTAAATATGAAGAGTAACTAAGAAACCTTGAATCTAAGGAAAATTCAAGGTAAAATAAAAAACTATCTAGAAAACAAGGAAAAGAACACTTCGAAAGAATATCTATGTAACATAGCAAAAGAATACCTAGCTAATATTTCCTTCTTTTCTCAGAGGGAAATGAAAAAACTTAAATGCTGTTGAGATTAAAGAAAGGAATGAATTAAATATCCATTTTAAGAAATTAGAAAATAAAAATGCAAGAAGTAAGAATTAATAGAGAGAAATTTAAGTTAATGAAATAGAAAATAATCAAAAACATTTAAAGTGTAGATCAATAAGTCAATTCTCCTATAAGAAAAACCAGTAACACTGATAAGCCCCTGGAAATCTGATTAACTAAAAAGGGATAGCCGAAGTAGATAAGATTAAGTATAAGAAAAGAAACAAAACCAAGTATAGAAAGGAAATATAGGCTAAAAAGAGAATGCTACTTGACTAATACAGTTTGCCAAAAATGACAGAATAGAAAACTAAATAGGACCATTTACCAAAGAAGAGACTAGAAAGGAATGGATCAGAATAGCCAAACATACGTGTACCACCCCCCACACACCAGGGAAAATAGCCTTTCATATCACACTGACCATACTGTCACTAAACGAAGTATGATATGGATGGAGGAAAAGGCAAGTAGATTAGGGAAATAGGCATAGAATGAGGATTTTAGTTTGTAGAGCTTTAATACAGAGAGAAGCAATAATTAATTCAATGACAAAAAGATGATTTTTTTTTTTTAAAACAAACAACACAGACACAACTGGCCAACCATCTGGAAGGAAATAAAAATGGAACCCCATCTTACACCATATACGAAAATATATTCCAGATGGACCAAAGCCTAGAATGAAAAACAAATGAACAAAGAAAAAACTGAAAATTTTCTAAGAAATCTAGAAGCCTGTACATACCAAAACATTAGGGGCTGGGTGACCATCATGATGGGTTCTGGAAGACTAAAAGGTATTACAAATACATATAGTTTATTTCATATAAACAAAAATTACACATGGAAAAATGCATAATAAAGTCAATAGACAGTGATTCATCTGTAAAACTGTTTCTAATCTGATGACATGAAAAGAGTTAATATTTATCAATTCTTAAAAACAGAAAAATAATTCAATGGAAAATGGATAAAACCCTAACTGAAAAATCCACAGAAAACTAAAATCTTATTGAAAAAAATACACTAAAATATTTTCGTACTTTCTAATAGTCTGTTCAATAAAAATTACAAATTGATAAAAAAGTGATTACCTTATACACAAAAGACTAGCAAAAATTAAAAGACCTCCTTGTCAGGATTATAGACAAAAGAGCATGCCTATCTAAAGATAGATGGAATGTGAAGCATTACAGTCTTTTTTAAAAAAAATTGACAACGTATGTTAAAATTAAAAATTCAAAATGTGCTTTCAATCCAACAGTTTCTTTCAAGAGATCAACACAGTAGAAATACAGATGCCAACATGTAGGAGTCTAAGGGTTTAGGGTATCTAAGGTGGGGTTGCTTAGAGTAGCCCAACATTTTAAATGTCTATCAATAAAGAAATGAAACTGAAAGTTAGCAGAAAGCTGGAAGCTTTTCTTCTAAATTCAGGAGCAAGACAAGGATGCCCAACCTTGCCAAAAAGCTTTCTGCTTTTCACTGTTGGGTATGATGTTAGCTGTAGAGTTGTTATAAAAGACCTTAATTATTTGTCTACTCAACATAGTATAAGAAGTCCTAGCCAGAGCAAGTAGACAAGAAAAAGAAATTAAAGGCATCCATATTGGTAAGGAATGAGTAAAATTGTCACTATTTGCAAATGACATGATATTATATACAGAAAACCCTAAAGACTCTACCAAAAACCTATTAGAAATAATAAATGAATTCAGTAAAGTCACAGGACACAAAATCAACATAAAAAATCAGTTGTCTTTCTATACACGAACAATGAACTACCAGAAAGAGAAATTAAGTAAACCATATTATTCATAATTGCATCCAAAAGAATAAAGTACTTAGACATAAATTTAATCAAGGATGTGAAAGACCTATACCTTGAAAACTATAAGACACTGATGGAAAAAATTTAAGATGATACAAATAGAGGGAAAGATATCTCATGTTCCAATAAACTGGAATAATGAGTATCGTTAATATGTCTATATTATCCAAAGCAACCTGCAGATTCAGTGCAGTCCCTATCAAAATTCCAATGGCATTTTTACAGAAATATAAAAAAAAAATCCAATATTTGTATGGAACCACACAAGACGCTAAATAGCTAAAGCAATCGCAAGAAAGAAGATTTCAAACTATAATACAAAGCTATAGTAATCACAACAGTATTGTAATAGCATAAAGTGAACATAAAATATAGATTAATGGAGCAGAACTAAATCTATGCATTTATGATCAATTAATTTACAATAAAGGAGCCAAGAATATACAATGGGGGAAGGATAGTCTCTACAATAAATAGTGTTGGGACAACTCGACATCTACATGCACGAGAACGAAACTGGACCACTCTCTTACACCATATACAAAATCAACGCAAAGTGAATTAAAGACCTGAAACCATAAAACTCCTAGAGGAAAGCAGCAGGTTAGCTCCTTGACATCAGTCTTGACAACAATTTTGGCGGTTAGGGAGACTTTGACAGCAAAAAGCAAAGGCAACAGATGTAAAAATAAACAAGTGACACTGCATCAAATTAAAAAGCTTCTTCACGGCAAAAAACACCATCAACCAAATTAAGAATTAATCCATATAATGGGAGAACATATTTGCAAACCATTTACCTGATTAGGGGTTGATATCTAAACTACATAAAGAACTCACACAATTCAATAGCAAGTAAAAAGTTGGGTAAAGGACCTGAACTGACATTTTTCGAAGAAAACATCCAAATGGCCAATAGGTATATGAAAAGATATTCAGTATCACTCATCATCAGAGAAATGCAAATCAAAGCCACAATGAGATATCATCCCCTCACATTTATTAGGATGTCTGTTATCAAAAAGGCAAGCGGCAACAGAGGACGGTGAGGCTGCAGAAAAAAAGAGAGCCCTCGTCCACCAGTGATGGGAATGTGAACTGGTGCAGCCACTGGGGACAACATACTGTATGATTCAGTGATTCCCCCTTTGGGATCTATACCCGGAGGAAACAAAAATCATCATCTCGTAGAGATACTTGTAACCCCCACATGCATTGCGGCATCATTCACAATAGCCAGGTATGGAAACTACCCAAGGGTCCATCGACAGATGAATGAATAAAGAAATGTGATATACATAATGGAATGCTATTCAGCCTCAAAAAAGAACAAAATCCTGTCTTTTGTGGCACACGGATGAACCTGGAGAGCATTATGCTAAATGAAATAAAGAGAAAGACAGACGTTGCACTGTATCACTTATATGTGGAATAAAAAAAAAACAAAGTAAACATAGGAGATGAGGGATTTGTTAATTAACTCAATGGGAGAATACTTTGATTCAATGTGTATATGTATACAATGTGTATGTATACTAAAAGTATGTATATCTTAAATAGCTTACAATTTTGTCACTTATGTTTCAATAAAGCCAAAAAATTAATATTATAGATATCTATACCTGCAAAACAATGAAAGTGTGCAACCTTTTCGTACCTCTCCACTTGCTGATTCTTACACTATTATTCAGATTGCAAAAGTTTGATAATAATATTACACCATAATAATTTATAATATAAAGTAAATGTTATATTCATGTTATAATATATTATTCATGTGTCAACAAAATTAAAAATCAACAAACAAATGACAGCCAACGCATAAATAATTCACAGGTTAAAGACAAGGGTAATGAAAATTGTAAAGCATTTATAAGTGAAAACGGAGAAAGCCTTCAACCTCTTTTCACCTTTCTTCATTTTATGATATTCATGTACACGATACTTATGTGTCAAGGTTTATAACATTTTATAATATTAGCATTCTCTTATAAGCATTGTACTCAGTTCATTATCCTTAATTCTATACTGAAATGCATGATGCTGGACACTATTTAATTTACCATTGACTGCCCCTCTATTCATTTTTTAAAGATTATTTATTTATTCATGAGAGACGGGTGCGGGGAGGCAGAGGGAGAGGGAGAAGCAGGCTCTCTGTTCAACAGAGAGCCAGACGTGGGACTCGATCCCAGGACCCTGGGATGATAACCTGAGCAAAGGCAGATGCTTAACCGACTGAACCCCCCAGGCGCCCCCTATTCATTTTTCGTTTAGTTAAATTGCAACACCAAGGAATATCTTCCACCTTTATTCCTACTAGGGCTCCTGGGGACCATTTTTTCTGAATTTTGTATATTTAAGAATATCTCCCTGCTGTCTTTATATAAAAGCGTTTTGGTCCGCACATTCTCTCCCTAAGGACTTTGTATCGATTGCTTTATTCCCTTCTGTCACTTAATATTCCCCTGGAGAAGAATGACGCCAAGCTTATTGATTCTTCTTGTTGATATCCTTTTGTTTTATAATGCCCAAATCACCAAGAAAATATTTCTTTACCTTTACTTTAAGGACATGACTTAGTATTGACTTAGTATTAATTGCTTTGTAACAATTTTTCTTAGTACACGGTGTACTTAGCGTGCATGGTGTAAATTCAATTTGCAGATTCAGGTATTATTTATTTTTGAAAAGTTTACTGCGTCTATTGTGGTAGGAATATAATTCAATTCCATTTTTTCAGGGTTTTATTCTGAAAGAAGAATCATGTATGTGCTAGATAACTTTTATAGCTATCATTTTCCACTTAAAAATTAATTTGGCCCACACTGTCTTCTATACTCATAATATTGTTTTCTGTCACGTCTTTTGAATTTCTGCTGCTACCAGTGGCTTTCACTTTTCTCTTTTCCTATTGTTCTTTTTTTTTTTTAAAATTAGTTTCAGGCAGAAGAGTGTTTCAGAAACACCTTCTTTTCTGAAATATTTAACCAGAAATACCAATTTATGATACTAATGTTTTTGATCTGTTACATAAAGAATCAAATTAATTAGGGCAATATGTGAACAAAAAGCTTGATGGGACAATATTATATCATTTAGGGGAAGGATGATTGGTACTTAGAATATAAATCTCAGCTGTTAAAGTTTATATGCCTAGAATCGCACTGAAATCCTCCACTCATTACACTTTTGCTTCAGATTATATATAACGAATCATTGAGGAAACCAGTCAGTGGCAAAATTTAGCAATAAATACTCCTAATCCAGTGCACAGTACTAGCTCTACATAAAATAGTATCCTTTATTTATATGTATTCTTTGCCATTTCTATTAGCCATAGCTCTACTACAGTCTTCCCATTTTAATAAAGTTCAAAGAATAAAATGCCAAGACACTGACTCTTTTTTTGTTGTCCAAAGAAAGGGACTTCAATATCCAGTAATAAGTTCTAAGTAGGAACCTTCTTTTGAAAACAGCCCCCCCAATGCTGGAAAAACATATAAAGCATCACCTTAAAAGTGTTAATGGGATGGCAAGCGATCAAGAAATACTCAAGTAAGGGAATGCATGAGTATGGGTCCCCAAAGAGGTTAGCAGAGCACTGAAACTGGTTTTATCCAAGGGAAATCGAGAAGCCAGGTGACCCCATCTGTCTGTTTGCAAGGCGTCCAGGCTCGGAGCACATGAGGCAAAGTCTATTGCCTGTAATAGGATCTTCCTTCCATAAATCTGGGATTGCAAAAGCTTATTCCTTGAAAGAGATGTAAAAATGGGAATAAACCAGTCCCTCAAGATATCTACCCCAAATAGATTACAAGGAAAAATTGGCTATTTTACCCTTGATGCTGAGCTGGGACCTGGGATAACCCCTCAGACTTTGTAGCCATAAATTTGCAAGCTGTCCTTCAGATCTGCAGGCTGAATTCATAGCTCTGTGGTCCGAAAACCATAAATCAATGATTAACTTTAAAGTAATCTCGCATTTGTATTTGTCCAATAGGCCTAAAAGAAACAAGCCCAAATCCTGTCTGGAAGGCTTCACTGTCTTCCAGACTTCAAATAAATCATACAAGTATAATTCTTAGTAAAAGGAGCCCAAGGAACAAAATTAATAAATTCAGAAGGAAAGAGAGCTCCCTGAGGGAAAACCAGCAGAAGAACAGAGTGGAGAAAGAGATTTGCAAATGCTTCCTTTATTCAGATTATCAAATACAATATTGAATGACCCTGTATTTAAGAACAGAACACTTGAATACTTTGTGGAGAATAAAAATCTACCAAGAATGGGTAGGCAGATTTGAAGCAGAATCAAACAGTCCCATCAGAGATGAAAAATAAAATGAGGGTCACTTTTAACCAGGCTGTTTTAGTGGCAGAGAAGATAGAGCTGAAAGAAAAATTCGTAGTCGGAAAGATTATGTAGGGGAATTAGCTCAACTTTAATGGAGAGATCCAGGGATGGCTAGAGAAATAGAGATTCCCAGAAGGAGAGAAGTCAGGAAATGGGGGGGAGGGCACATCATCGTTTAAAGAGGGAGTGACAGAGAATGTTCCGGAATAGATGAAAGGTTAAAATATATCGAGGTAGGAATCCCAGTGTGTAGCATGCAGTGTATAATCAAGGAACCCTGAGCCATTCACATCAAAATGGCACTACCATACACCAGAGACAAGGTGAGGACAGGGAGAAGTCACTGTAATCACAGCTCTGGTAGTGGCTGCCATAGTTGGCCAGGGAAACTAGGCTCCAACCGATTTCCAGAACGAGCTCCCAGCATTACAAGCACCTGAAGGTTACCAAAGGCTCTAGTGGCTTCCCTGGTACAGGCTCTGGCTTCTGGTTAGTCCCATCAATAATGGCCGTGAGCAGTTCCTCAGCCTCATAACTCAATGTCAGAAAGATGAGTCAGGAGCAAAGGGGGCTTCATCAATGATGGCAACGTTTTCCTCTCTGTTGCTTGTCCAGCTCTTGCAATACTGTTGTGGCAAGTTTCTGTGTTTAATAAAACCGTCTTAATTTGAAACATTTAGAGTAGTTTCTGTTTTCTTGGACTGGACAATGACTGCTGAAATAATTAACAGGCTCGGGACGCCTGGGAGGCTCAGTCGGTGGAGTGTCGGACTCTTGATTTTGGCTCGGGTCTTGAGCTCAGGGTCGTGAGATGGAGAAGTCATTGGGAAGTCAGCAGGGAGTCTGCCTGAGATTCACTCTCTTCCTCTCCCTTTGCCCCTTCCCTTGCTCGTTCTCTCTCTCGAATAAATTAAAAAATAAAATCTTTAAAAGTAATAATGTTGCATCCTGTCCTCTTCTAGTAAGATGATGTTGCTTTCTAGCTTTGTCTAATCTATGGCACCTTAACTTTCAGTGTTGAGAATTTATCTGGCAAAAGGAAACATTCCCATTTTTTCCAGGAGACATTTCTGAAATCTTAAGTTACATCGTCAGTTTTACTGCAAAGATGTTTCATATTT